>CAIGQW010052735.1:2471980-2495298 GCA_903798125.1 Danio choprae | reverse complement strand
ACAGAGCATTACGTTTTGTCATAAATAAATGAAAAGTGTATTATATAGTGATTTTACATCAATAAATAATATTAAAGTTCAATAGAATCATTTCAAATGCATTATTGCATTAAAAATGCATTATTATAAAAGGTCTACTCTAGAGGCATGTTTATATAATCCTCTGTCCTACATGCTTTGAAATCAACTATGAATACACATGTAAATACACGTTCATAATTTAAAAACATATTGTTCCTAAGCGAAACTTTCTTAATCAGCTTTGATCTAAACTTTTTTAAACAAATCTCCAAATAAAGCATTTGGGAGCACTTTTGTTGTTCGTTGCATAGCATCATTCTTAAAAGCTGGGGCAAAAAAAGCATGCTTAATGGGTCATTTGTATATTTCAAAATGGCTTTGTAATGTGCTGTAAGTAAAACTAAATGTGAAGAAAGGAAAGAAAGCAGAGATTTTTGGCTGACAAGCAAAATAAATGTCATATGGATCAATAGAATGTCAGGAAGCATATAAATTCAATTCATTTTAATTGGTCAAAATATATGTGTCATTCAGTTTTTGTATATATAAATATGAAAGATGATGACTACGGTGTGTCTGAAATGACAAAATGAGTTGCCACAACATTGACTGCAGTTACAGTTCGATATGCAGTTTATTCCATAGTATAAAAATGACAGCAAAACTGCATTCAGAAATCCATTATGTAGATAGAATTATGGATTAAGAATGAAACAGAAGTAAATCCTTCTCCTATTTTCAATCAACTCCAGCTCTCGTTTACAATTTATTCCCTCATATGCTTAATTTACCATGACTTCTCCTAGTAATTGTGCACATTTTCATCGTTCAAAAATAATTTGCATCTTTTTAAATGAATGTATACTGATGTCCCACCCCTATTCAATATCCCCACGCTGACACTTGGTCATTCTCAGCGACAAACTGCTACGTGTTGGTGAGGCAGCTGTCTGAGCAAATTACACGCTTCGCTCTGAATGAAACTTTGACTCCCCAGGTGTGGCCGAGCAGACGCTTTCTGCGGGTTAATTCTGGCCAAATCCTCACAGACCGCCGAGATGAGTTCAACCTCATTCCCGCTGCAATTTGATGAGCGCGCCGCACACTGACGTACAAAACGGTAATTACATTTTTCAGGTCTGGAAGGCGTTTTAAATGAAATCCAGGAACGCTGTTAAGCAGAGCTACCTGAGCATTGGATTATGGCATACAAATACACTGATGGCGGCCAGGACAGAACACTTCCTGCTGTTGTCTGAAAACTGATTCTTCCCTGTGATGTCTGCATCTCAAGCGATCTACGCGAAGCACTGAGTGGCTCTATTCATAAGGCTCCTGTCCCTAAATACTGTTGGTTTTACACACTGTCACCATTTATCCTGCTGGCCTGGAGTGGAGGCACACCAGATAAAAGCCTCAATTAATTACAATAAAAAACAGACAGAAAGGAGGGGTGGGACGATAAAACACACACACACACACACACACACACACACACACACACACACACACACACATACTCGCTGATGCAAGAAAGAGACCTAAGATTTCCCTTTCTTTTCGTTGGTTGTCCACTCACTTTTCCAGGACTCTCGCTGTCTCCAGTGAGCTCTCTATTAGAGGAGGCACTGTTCCGTGGCCCGTAACCTTGTTGGCTGACACATCGGTGCCAGGGCCGATTGAGACGGTGAGTCCGTGAGCGAGCCGGGGCTCTTAGAAAAGCTTTGTGCGCCGGTGCTTTGTGGCGGGACAGGAGTGTGAAATCAGAGCTCATGAGGAGGCCGCGGTTCCCCAGGGAACGCCAGGCCGCGCTACGAGGTCAACGTCGTGGGCCGGACCCCCGGAGAGAGGAGCGGGTAAAGGGCCGATTGCAGAACTGGGAAAAGGGGGAGGCTGAGGGGTGTGAGAGGGGAGGAGGGGTGGCGGTGGTCTGCCATTGAGCATGTCTTAATTAAAGGCGTCGATTAGGCGATTAGAGAGACAGCGAACGCAAAGCGCTTAGCGGAGAGGAACCTCACGAGATGCTCCACCTTAAGAATGACTTAAAGTGCTAATGACCTCCACGTCGTCTCTCGCTATCTCTCCCTCTGTTTATTTCTGCCACCTCACACCTTGTCTGCAAGCGGTTGTGCAGCTATGATTAATATTCTTGTGCTGCAATTCTCAGCTTTATTTCCCTCACAAGTGGACAAGTGCGAAAAACCTTTAAAGCTAAACATTTTTCAGGGATAAAATTGAGGCAAAAAATGAATTTGGGTAGTGATTTGTATGCTGGTAAGATGTAAAGAGTTTAGGACAAGACTGTATACAGACTATATCTGTTCAATGGTGTAGTGTTTGAGAACAAACATTATGTTTGCAATTCTGTTTATTGCTTCTAGTGGCACATAAATTACACATTACATATTTTTTTTTATTATTTGATTAAAAAAAGCATTCTGTCATAATTTAATTCTCTCTTTTTTTCCTGATTGAAATGTCTTTCTTTTTAAGCAAATTAAACTAATTAAAATACTTTAATGATGATTAAATCAATGTGAATCATTTGTTTTATTTATTGGTCAAGCCTGCATTTATTTGATCAAAAATGTAACATTTTCAGCATTCAGTTTTAGACTTACATACATTATTACATGATCATTCTTATAAAATCTGTTGCACAAAATAGTATTAGTAGTATTACAACATTATTAGTATTTCAATGGAAACTTCATAACTTTGATGAAAACAAAGTTAAAAAAAACATAAATTTTTAGCCATTTGTTTGAATATTCTAGCATTGTAACATTTATTCTATTCCCTCCATTGTTATTGTATTGTTCCATTTACTCTTACTAACTTCAAACTTCTTAAAACACAAAAAGGTAACCTGAAATGCTATATAGTATAAAATGGTCCAGTTACATTAAATCAAACCAAACTATAGACATCAGTCGAAGGGATAGTTCAATTCAAATTTAATCAAGATATACTCTACCTCAAGCAGTTTCATACCTTCATGAGTTTCCTTTTTTTATTGAACCTAAAGGAAGTTATTTAAAAAAAATGTCAGAAACCTGTAACCATTGATTTCCATAGTAGGGAAAACAATTATGGAAGATGGTAACGAAGGTTTCCAACATTTTTCAAAATATCTTATTTTGTGTTTAATGGAAAAAATAACTAAAAAAAGTTTGTGACAAGTGAAGAGTGAGTAAATGATAATAATAAAAAATTAATTTGGGTTAACTATCGCTTTAACACTAAGAATATTCATTGTTATGGATAAAATTTGATTAAAACAGAACTATTTAAGAGAAAAACTGATAGTTATAACTTTATATATTGCACTATTCTTTAAACCAGAGTTGCAAGTCTCATATACAGTATATTTTACATGGATATAACACAGCAGCTGAGAAACAACTGATGATTTAGATGCAATGAGGTCACGGTTTCAAGAAGAGCAGCCAAAAAAAAAAAAAACAGAATTTTTTTTAATGCATTTTACCCCAGGTAAGGTATTAATGAATGACCCAAGGTGAGTGTGTTTGTCTCAATCTGACTCTGAATAAGAATCAACTCACTGCACCGTCTCCAATCCTTTCTTTTTCAACTTGATCATTCATAATGCCAGAAACTAGGCCTGTCCACTGCAGACCTAATTAAAAGTAAGAATTAATGGAAACCAGAGCAGACGCAGACACACACAAAAAAAAGCATTTAAGAGACACAGTGATCTGAGAAGCCAACAATCCATTAGCACAGAGCAGAAAGCAATAGTATCAGCCTCCTGCTGACCATTCCATGGGAAATGATAGTCTTTATCAGTAAGTGCGGAAAACGGAGTGAGAAATCATGTGTCAGGATCACTGTATGTATGTCTGAGGAAGGTTTTTTTTTTACCTGTAACATCAGCTGCCATCAGCCCCTCGGCACGGATCACCTTCACCTGCACCATGCCCACATCTTTAATGTTGTGAAAAGATCTCAGCACATTCTGTTGAGGTCAAAGAAGGGAAAAAAATGTATTTGAGAGTACAGGAGAAGAATATACAGTTGTCTGGACTGTCTAAAACTGGACTGACACAGGTTCAATTTACTAGAACTTCTATGGTAAGCTGATTTGTCTGATTTGTTACAATCTACATTGTAAAACACTATAGAAATAAACATAAAAATAAACATGAATTCTCAGAGAAGCATTTGACCATTTAAGATAATCTTAACAATTAAGATTACTTCAATAACGAATGAATTGCACTGCATACATTAACAACCCTTATGAAAATTAACCCAGGATTATAGTTAAACCACAGTAACTACAAACTACAATAACCAGTTTTAATACCACATATGTGGCAAAAACTGTAATTATACAACTGGTAATCAATTTGGCTTAAAAATCATACTACGCCTTACTATAAAAAACGTCATGGTTCATTTTCAAGGCATCTTCAAACATATCTTCTCAGAGCAAATTTTATCCAAAATATGCTACCAATTTACAATAAGATCCATTAGATAACATTAAGTCATACATTAACTAACAACAAGTAACAATGAGCAATTTATTTCTTACATTATTAATTAATCTTTGTTCAATGTTAATTCAAGTAACCTCAGCTCTATTAAATAATATTTACAACTAATATTTACTATTACTACTTAATATTTATAGTATATGTATACTAATATGAATAGCTAAGGGTAACAGTAAATAGAAATGTATAGTAAAGAGGTACTCAAAAAACAAGTGTTGCTTATTCTTGTACTAGATATCATTAAAATATGCTTAACAACACTTTGTACTATTTTTAAATAATTATGAAAAGGCATTCAGTTAGGTAATCCAAAAACAACTGTGTCCAAATACAGTGCATATTGTAAACTTAAACTACTTATATAATGAAACTGAAACAAAATTAGTCTAGATAAAAATCAATAAACTTTTCTTGAGGTGTGATACAGAAATATAGCCTTGCTGTTGATCCTTACATGGTTTGGAACAAATATATATTAATAAAAATATATAATGGATATAATAAGTAAAAAAGTAAAAAGTAAAAAAAAAAAAAAAAGTAAGAGGATAATAAATCAATAAAACTAAACAGTTAAACGAATATAACTGAACATCAATTCACTTTCAATGCGCATATGAGTCCATACTCACATTCATGTTCCTCCAAAAAGCTTTTCTGATTCTACACATTTAGTTTTAGATAACTCTGTGAGCAATTAAGCGAAAAAGAAAACAGAAAATGCTAGCAGAGACGCCACCAGTTTCTAAAACAGTAAATCTTCGGGAGGCGGATAAACTGCTCAAAGACAAGTGCATCAGCAAAGACACTTAAGCATGATTTATGAGCGAGTCAATTACGCTCATACCGATAAAAGCCTCTCATTGAGAGACCATAATACTCCATTACAGTTCCTTTGTGTGTCTTTTGTAGCATTAAAGGGGCTGACATTTAGCCATGAAACAAACTAGGCATCACACGCTAACTGTGTGGTCACAGCATGAGTGATCGCTTTCTCTCTCTCTTGCTCTCGTCCTCTCACTTTCATCAACACTTTATAGTGTGTACCATTTCATCAAACAAAAACAACAGCTCAAACACACTTAAAGTAATTAAATGTATGTCTAAAAAATAAATAACTTTCGCAAAAAGATGAAACACAATGCAATACAATGTCATTTGTGTGAGTATTCTGCCCTTTATATTTTTTCTGTTCTCAAGTATTAAATTGTATCAGGATCTCAAATTATTCAAAAACGTCATTATAATATAAACTTTTGAACTCTAGAACTTTATGCCAAAACATTTAGAATACTGGACATGTACTTAATGTTGGTTAATGTATTTACTAATATACATATATTTATTCATCATAGTTCAACATTTACTAAAGCATCATTATAATACATTGATGTGATTTTTAACATTAGTTAATGCACCATGAGTTAACGTTATCAATGAACAACTGTATTTTCATTAATTAACGTTAACAAACATGAATAAATACTTTAATAAATGTATTGTTCATCTTGCTAAATACATTAACTATGTATCCGTATTGTAAAGTGTTACCCATGTTTCAATTGTTTTCTAGGAGTTTAAATGAAACAAAGTTGAGAAGTCTCAGAGCAGCAATAAAATCTATCATGCAAGAGTGTCAAATAAATGCTCAGTAAGAGAAAGTTGCCTATTAACTATAACAAGTATAAAACATATAAAACATGTCCGAACATCTCTGCCCTCCACTTGAACCGCAGTAAAACTTGAAGAGAACTCTTGTGGCATTTACAGACGGACGCTTTGCTACGCGCACAGAGTGAATGAAGCTGGACTGACAGAGACGACACAATCTCACTGGTGAGCCTTCAAAAGCACTGGAGACTTCGCTTTAATTCTCTTTTTTGGCAATAAGCCCGTCACATACCCAGAGGAATAATTATAATTTGAATTTCTCAAGTCAGGGCCAGGCTGCAGACTTAATTCATTATACACTCGGACTGCCTTCGCCTGTTACCGACGATATTATTGTTAAAAAAATCCTCTGATAGGGAGACAAAAAAAAGGCAATGATTGGGGAGGGGGGCATTTTTCAGACATACAGTACATTCAATACACGATTTCTCAGTAGATATCAAGCGCTTGTTATTTATGATTATCGCGGCTTTGAAGAAAAAAAAGTGACTTTTTTATTGGTGCATTTCCATAGCAGAGGAATTTGTGATTTGCAAAGGGTGCTGGCTTTTCAGAGCCCTCAAAAGACAGGCAAGAAGATTGAAAAGCTCAGGAGATGAGGCCTCTTTATTTTTTTAATGAAAGGCTGAAGAATATATTTTCGCACCCCCCTCAGCTTTGGGGCAGGGAAAGCAAGGCCAACTCATATGGTAGGCAGAAGAAGAGTGTGCTTTAGTCCCATTACAGGAAAAGGGGTAGCGCATAAACACTTGCGCACACGCACACACACACACACACACACACACACACACACACACAAAACCCTTTCTAACCCCCAACCAGACAGTAGGGACCGAAAAGGGAGAGCAGGGGAGGGGTGAGATGGCGGGACTGTGTTTTGAGTGACAGCTTGTCATGGTGACGTCTTATTCCATCTCTGTTGTGGAGAAAATGAATGTCACCACGCGGAGCCTTATGACTCGCTGTCATCTCGCAGGCGCTCACCTTTTATCAATGCTCTAAATAACATTTCAAGCCCACCGTCTCCAGCCGGACAATCCGGTCAGGGGACATTAAATCGGATGACTGTGAAATGTCATAATAAAAATGGAATGCTAACAGCTTCCCCCCCCCTTCTCTTCCCTGCCTCCCTCCTTTTGCTGCTCTCTCACTCTTTTCCTCCTACTTTCCATCCTTTCACACACACACATTGGTGTAGTTGTTCACATTTTGATTTGGAAGCGAGTGACAGGGCCAGAGAGGAACTGTGCGCCTCCACTTCAGCAGAGGTCACCCTGGCCCTGATGCCCATTAACGTCCATTACACACGAGTCGCACCACACTCTCCCGACTACTATTAAAATGCATAATTTCGCTCTGCTTACAACAGCAGCTGTGAAGCACAGATACAGTGCTGCTGTCTGGGAATATAACTGGGAAATGACTGCTTAAAGACTGATGCAATCCTATTTGAGGTTCATTGTTTTCATTGTTAAAATCCCGAACGACCATAAGAGTGGGGTTAAATGCGCATCTCTAAATATAAATAATGGAATAAAAATTATTGAATTAACTTTTTACTATATTATTATTTATATTATTATTATTATTATTATTATTATTATTCATTCATTTTCATTTCGGCTTATTCCCTTTATTAATCTGGGGTCGCCACAGCAGAATGAACCGCCAACTTATCCAGCATATGTTTTACGCAGCGGATGCCCTTCCAGCTGCAACCCATCTCTGGGAAACATCCACACACACCCATCCACACTCATACACTACGGACAATTTAGTCTACCGCATGTCTTTGGACTTGTGGGGGAAACCGGAGCACCCGGAGGAAACCCACGCCAACACAGGGAGAACAAGCAAACTCCACACAGAAATGCCAACTGACCCAGCCGAGGCTCGAACCAGCGACCTTCTTGCTGTGAGGCGAACGTGCTACCCACTGCGCCACTGTGAGGCCCATTATTACTGCCACACTTATTATTATTATTATTATTATTATTATTATTATTATTATTATTATTATTATTATTATTATTGTTATTATATTGTTAACTCATTAATTAATGTTTGTATTTGTTTATGCATGTGAATATATATGAGTTGTTTTAATTTTAACATTCATTACAATGTACAGTAAGTGAAAATAAAAATATTATTATTATTTGTAGATTTATTTGAATTTGTTTTTATTATTTGTATTATTTTATTATGATTATTTGTCTTATTGTTGTTGTTTCTAATGTCATTGTTGTGATATTGTTATTTTATGCATGTATTAATAATAATAATAATAATAATAATAATAATAATAATGTTGTTGTTGTTGTTGTTGATGATGATAATGATTATGTATAGTAAATTGTACTTTATTAATAGTTCAAGTAGATTACATTTAGTTATTTATCCACTTGCAAAATGTGAATAAACAATAGTGTAATATTACTATAATACTCAATTATTTTTAAATAAATACATCTACAAAAGTTATTACATTTATTAATTGTGAATAATGTGAATTATTCAGACTTTGTTAGTTTTAACCATTGCCTTGAATAATTCCACACAAAAGTTACCACACAATTTATTTTAAACCAAATCAATTTCTGACAGTTATGTCTACATAAATGAAAAACGTACATATAATTCACCCATGTCATATTGTAAACCCTGAGCAGTAAATGAAAGAGTTGGAGATATGACATGACATGCTGAATGACAGGTAGACGGCGACAGACGTCTTCATTCTCTGCCATTAACACACCTTGACAAGCCACTCGGGCCCACACACACACACACACACACACACACACATACACACCCTGTATGCAAAGCGCTGCAACTCATCTGATATGCCTCCTCCACTTTAATGATGTATCTGAGGCTGGTGCAATGCTGCATTAAAAGACTTAATTGCGTTCTGTGCAACCCCCCAACCCCCATTCCCGGCAAGTGAGGACATCCACAGTTTAAATTGGGAGCATCTGCAGTTTCACAGCATCTCTAAACCTCCCCCCCGACCACCACCTTCCGCTCTTAAACACTTTATTTGTTTGGAGGACATCAGCAGCCTCCTGGCACTTTAACGTTAAGCGTTGATAACTAGTTATGGGAGCTTAGCTGGGCTATTCGTTTATCCTCCGACAGCTGATCATTCACTGATAGAAAGGTACAAAAGCGTCCTATGCTCTCGCCTCTCATATTGGTGGACCACCAGCACCTTGCCCAAGCTAATCTGTTTGAGGCGTATTGTGCAGCACTAACACCAGCACTTTCTGTTATCTGCCACGCTTGATGAGGTACATCTTTATTAAATTCACTTCTGCGGATGGGTGTCAAGAAGGGAACCAGGAATATGCTAATAGTGGGGACAAATTAAACTCTCTTTTTTTCTCTCGAATTCACTGTCCCATCCTCCATTTAGCCCCCATCTTCTCTTGAGCATATCTGTCCCCATCGGACTGCAGGCAAGGGTGCTAATGAATGCCTGGATCCAGAGCACGAGGTGGGGGAGCGGGTGGGGAATAAGGGAGCAGAACATCTATGCTTTACCACAAAAAAAAAAATGGTGTTGTGCAAGGTGAAATAGCTTTTCTTTTCATTTTGCACACCAGCCCCTCCCATCTCAGCGACCAGTACGTCGTCTTTCCCCCTTTCCTTGTCATAAGATGCTACTTTTTCCTTCCAAATCCAGTCCAACAGCTCCCCCTAGTGTATATGGTGCGACAAGTTGGCGTCGCAGAGCATTGACGCCGCTAGCCCGTTATGCGCACGGTTATGTAGGTCACCCGTCCGCCGTTTGGCCTGTGGAGTGTTTTCCACTGGTACTTAACCGGAGATCAAACACATCTCCCAGCATGACTTCCCACTTCAATTAGAGCAGAGCATCGCACACAAACCCGCGTTTCGGCCGAGAACCAGGTTAGCGAAACACGCTGGGCCCACGGAAGCAAATCTAAACACATCGGCGCTCTAAAAACAGTCGCAATTCGAGAGCTTCTTCTGTCACGTTACCCCCGGGAGCAGCTGTATCAAGCAGACAAGAGTGCGAACAAAAAGTGGCCCTTTTGTTTCAGCCCTGTCCCTCGCCATTGGCATGTAAAGAGGTGGCAGAGAGCTGCAAATAGCAGCGAACGAAGGGTTAACAGGCTAAAGACAAAGCAAGTGGCTGAGAGCATTGTGCTAGAGTGAGGACTGGAGGGCCTCGGGGCCATGATGGGCCAAAGGCCTCCGCATAGGGACACTGGGCTCCTTTCAGCCCGGGCCTTTCAAGAGCACACCCTGCCTGAAAAGAGCCTGTCACAGCCCCCCACTACCGCTCTCCTTCACAGCTCTCTATCCCAATCAGCTCCTCTCTCCCATCCCTCAGAGAGCGGGGAGGCCCGATCCTTCTCTCTACAGGCCTGAACCAATCTCTGGCCCCCAGAGGTTGAGCACTTTTCAAAAGGAGGTCATATCACTGAGGTTCTGCCAGGTCTGAGAACCCGACGCCAACTGAGATGCAATTCAGCGCCGTCTATGCATATGTGGCACATATATGCTGAGAGAGACAACTTCAATGTGCTGCTTCATCAAAGCACCAAATTTAATGAACAAAGTTTGGATTGAGAAACGCAACATTGCTCCAAAACATCTTCTAGATGTCTCCATTAAAGTACCTAAAACGTCTAGAATTAGAACAAGGACATGGACTGGACTCATGAAAATCTTCTCAAAAAACAAGTTAAGAAATTTGAGAAGATAAATCAAGAAGTTTTTAAATTATTTCGTAAGATTGCAATCCTTAGTTCTCAATGTTTTGTTTTTTTTGGGGGGGGGGGGGGGGGGTTGTTTGGGGTTGACAGGCGTTGGTGGTATGTTGGGCAGTTCTTGTTGAAGACTTGTTAATCATCTTAAGGTGACCTCAAAGGCTCAAAGGAGTTTTGTTCATCAAGTTCTGATGATGGGCACTTTTGAAACATTGCTTTGTGAAGCTTTGAAAACTACTAAAGTCACTTGATTTCAGCAAATGAGGCTTTGGAATGCCACAATTGTTTGCTGTTGGAGGATAAACTCATGAATCTCAGCGTAAAACCCATAGAAATAAATTTGAGTAGTAGTTATTAGTATCTAATTGGTCTGATTAGACAAAATCTCTATTAAACAAACTAAACAAGCCATTCCAATTAATAAATAACACATTGTATAATTAGTATGTATTGGTTTTTGGTTTGTTTATTGCATTTAATAATGCATGTGATTCTTTCAAAAAGCATTTGTCTAGCTGTTTTATGCATGTTATGCCATTAGTTTTTTATTGCAATTTGAGAGATTTGAAAGTGTGAATCTTTTTGCAAAGCAATTAGTTCAGTTGTTTGAAAATACTTGTTTTGCTCATTACTGTGTGAGCGCCTCTTAAATGTTAATGCTAATGTTACTTTTTTTATATAAACTAAAAACTATGCCCCTTTTTGACTTGTTTTGTAATTGAATTTTGAAGTCACATCATGCACAGCCATGACCATTTGTGTCCAAGTACTAGCTAAGCACTCCTGCACATCCCTAGAAAGAGTAAAATGTATATAACTAGTTGTATATTATGAATCTTAATGCTTTAAAAAACAATAACTTAATTTAATATATTCTATTTGGGATTTATGTTGTTTACTTTAAGTGCATTAAATATAATAATGACATTTTGTAAAAAAATTTTAAGGAAAATTCCATTTTTCTCAGGTTTTTTAAGATAATTCCTAAGAAAAAAAGATAAGATCATACTTGTATTGGGAGTAGAAAATACTCTAATTTTGTAAAGTAGAAAAGTAGAAAATAGCATAATGTGTCTTATAAATACATAATGAGTATATCAGATCACATGTTTATTATCAGATTGTATTGGCTATACACACATTCACAGTGTTTCGAACATAAGAGCTTGGTGCTTACATATCTGTGGAGAATCTCTTTCCTCTCATGTGGGTCGTCCAGCATGTTGACAGACAGGTCTGCAATGGAGACAGCAGCAGAGGCTGTAAGGGTGACCAAAAGCACCAGCATGCCCTCGCCCTCCTCCAGCGGAAGATCCAGTTTGTGTGTGCACTCCTTTGACAGAAGAGACAGGTCCACCTGGCATCTGACACACACACAACACCAACAATATCATTACATATAAAAAACATATGCTGCGGAAGACACAGCAGAACAATTCTTGCATTAATGTAATGTATTAACAAATTTCTAATGTCAAACACATCAAAAAAACTCATTTTGTGATGGAAATTAAAGCAATGGAAAAGATGTTTGTAATAAAAATACAGTCTACATTATGTCTACATTATACATAATATAGTCTACATTATGTATTGATTCAGAGAGGTTTGAAAAAAATTATTTGCTCCATTCCAAGTCAGAAATGGCATGGAGTCAATAAAAATTTGTATTTACACAACCGTTCAAAAATTGGCATGAGTAATTTTTTTGTTTTGTTTTGTTTTGTTTTGTTTTGTTTTGTTTTGTTTTTTGAAGAAAGGAAATTATAATAGGGGGTGTCACTCTGTCGCAGTCGGTAGCACGATCGCCTCACAGCAAGAAGGTTGCTGGTTCGAGCCTCGGCTGGGTCAGTTGGCATTTCTGTGTAGAGTGTGCATGTTCTCCCCGTGTTCGCGTGGGTTTCCTCCAGGTACTTTGGTTTCCCCACAAGTCCAAAGACATGTGCTATAGGTGAATTGGGTAAGCTAAATTGTCCACAGTGTATGTGTGTACATGAGTGTGTATGGATGTTTTCCAGTGATGGGTTGCAGCTGGAAGGGCAATCGCTGTGTAAAACCTATGCTGGATAAGTTGGCGGTTCATTCCGCTGTGGCAACCCCAGATTAATAAAGGGACTAAGCCGAAAAAAAAATGAATGAATGAATTAATTAATAATATTTATCACCTAACACCTGACACCCAATACGAAGGTGTCTAAACTGATCGAAAGTAACAGTAACCTTATAAAAGACTTCCATAATATTACAATTCATTTCCATTTGTATCAAGGAATCTCAAAAAAAAAACTTTTTCAGCATAAGAACAATTTTTTTTACTGTATACAATACACATTTTAATGAATGTTTCCTAGTACTGGGTTGCAGCTGGAAGGGCAACCGCTGTGTAAAACATATGCTGGATAAGTTGGCGGTTCATTCCGCTGTGGCGACCCCTGATAAATAAAGGGACTAAGCCAAAGGAAAATGAATGAATGAATGACAATACACATTTAGGTTAAATATATGCGGTCTTGGTTCTTTCACATTTTAAATAATAATAACTTATGTGTGATAATAACTTATTTGTCAGTGAATAGTGTAAGTATGTTGAAACTGTAAATACTGTGAAGCAATGAAGTCATCCTGTTACAAGCTAATATCTATACAAAGTCATTTTTACTTCAACTCCCTAAACACCAGTAACAACAAAGAACAAAAAAACAGAAAGAGGAAAAAGTGCATGAGGCAGAAAGAAACCACAAGAGAGTAAACGACTGAATAATTGCACTAGAACACAGTTTGTTCCCAGCAAATACTCCATAAATATTCCTTGGCTTGTTCCCACTGTGACGATGTGTTCTTCTCTACAGGAACATTGTGCAGGTACTGAAAGCTTCAATTGATCCTGAATGGATAACTAATGTGAGGATCTGTGTGGAGACATGCTGGACAACTCATGGTAAGAAGCAGACTCAAGCAGAGGGGTGTTTAACTGAGGGAAATAGACAATTACAAGAACGCCACCGTTCAATTCTGACATGCCACCTCTATGAACAGAAGGACTGATGTTGAGGACAGACAGCAAACTGAGTAGACTGCTGCCTCGTTCACACATTGCACAGCCATTAACTCCACTGTCAATCACTCCTAATAGGGTTTGGTCAAAGGCAGAGACTCTCTCTCTCTCTCTCTCTCTCTCTCTCTCTCTCTCTCTCTCTCTCTCTCTCTCTCTCTCTCTCTTTCATTTAATTTTAAATAAATAGTTAAATCAAAACAAATTATGAAAGTCAATTGACTTTTATTAAAGTCAAATTATGTCTTACTATACTGTAAGATTCAAAAACGGAATTTGAAAACTAGCAATTTATCTACTACTTAAATCCAGTAAAATATGTCATAATCTGATATACCAATAAATAACTGAAGATAAATTTCACTGTTGTAATTTTTATAATAAATAAATAATGACTTCATTTGCATGGATTATTTTACAATATTATTTTTCATGGTTCTTTTTAAAATTCAGGGGGTTGTTGACTTACATCCTAATTATTTCATCCTGATGTTTCAGATAATTGCAGAGCTTGCCATTTAAGTCATCTTTTATATATATATAGAAAGCAATCATTTATGGCAAGCTATAAAAATTGTAGAAAATACACCTCAAGTGTGCTTTATTTCCCAATAATTCAATGGCCTGTGTTCTCTTATCCTACTTTACAAACAATGTCTCCGTCTGTGTTGAATATGTCATCAGCTCATTCTAATACTGCATTCTAGACAACTCAGAATTGGGATTTTTCCTACTTCCTAGATATAAATAATGCCTAGAATGGCACTGGAAGTTGGATATCCGACATGTAAACTCAGAACAGATCTAAGACGTGTCATTTGACATCACTTCAGAGATGGTGGCTAGTTCTGCTTCAGCAAGATTAGTGCGAAGCTACCTTGTGTGAACATAAATAAACTTCCAAGTATCTTTACAGCACAATCTTAGTGGGACCATACTAATGAAAGCTATTTCTGAGATGAAATTAGATTTATAGTGCAATTTATAATGCTTTTTCGTTGTGTTTCATCAACTGTATTTATTATACAGCTAGCATTTTCTATGAAATGTTATTAATTATTAAATGTTATGAAATATTCACATCTTAGATGGTGAAAAGTGACTGTGACGTGTGATTGACTGGAACGCATTGAGGTCGGAAGTGGGACATTCACTGCTGAATGCAGCATATCTGTTGCTTTTGGGTGAAGGGGTTTAAAATTTGAGCTGGGTGTTGTGGAGTTTCAGTAAGATAACTATATAATGTCATAATCTATTTTACAACACACTTCAAAAATGTATTTGCCTCAATAGAAATTTGAAATATTCATTCCTTCATACACCCCAGACTCATTCATTCATTCATTTTCATTTCGGCTTAGTCCCTTTATTAATCTGGGGTCGCCACAGCGGAATGAACCGCCAACTTATCCAGCATATGTTTTACGCAGCGGATGCCCTTCCAGCTGCAACCCATCTCTGGGAAACATCCATACACACCCATTCACACACATACAGTACGGACAATTTAGCTTACCCAATTCACCTATACCGCATGTCTTTGGACTTGTGGGGGAAACCAGAGCACCTGGAGGAAACCCACGCCAACACGGGGAGAACATGCAAACTCCACACAGAAACACCAACTGACCCAGCCGAGGGTCGAACCAGCGACCTTCTTGCTGTGAGGCGAACGTGCTATCCACTGCGCCACCGTGAGGCCACACCCCAGACTGCTCTGTTAAAATTAGCTATATAACACTCCCTCGTCAACGCCATTTTAGAGTGAGCAACAGAGACTTAAGCCTTTAACTTGCATTAATAATGCCGTTAACAGAGAAATAAAGAGAGACCGATTTCACAATCACAGTCCTGTGTGTTGTGTTCTTGTTCTCCTACGGATATCCTTGTTATTTGCTCCAGTGATTGACTCCATCTCTTTTTACCCTGTTAATTTGTTAGCCCTTGTGCATTTAAGCCTGGTTCTTGAATTAAGATGTTGTTTGTTTTGCCTGTTATTCTACCACTAGTCCGCTGCCTGCCTGATATGCTGGAATGTTCCACAGTATGAAATATCGTTATGGCTTTTTTTTCATATTTCTTCATTTACATGTAAAGCAGCTTTGACACAATCTACCATAGTAAAAACTCAATAGAAATAAAAAAGACTTGACTTGTTTAATAGTGTGCTCTGTTCCTGTCCTGTGATGCTGTGAAAAATACCAGTCATGTTGTATTCAGAATTTCAAGGTTTTGATGTTGTACCACGAAGACGTTCTCATGTCATACACACTGTCCCAATGTTTAGTGAACCAAGCTCATCACTGTTGTGAACATGGCCTACTGATAAACAACTTTTGCAGCTAAAGAGCTGATTGAGACAAATACAATGTTCTGGGCTGTGTCCGAAATTGCCTACTACTCAAGTAGGTACTACATTTGAATTAGAACTTACTGCATGACCGTTAGAAAAGTATGTTCTATATAGTATAAATTTGAGTATGGAATGAATCTCAGATGCACTACATCTGCCATTTGTCATTATCACGTAACCTACCAGCGTCAGTCGCTTCACTCCCATTCATGAATTTTCTCATGTTGCATCATGGGATAGTGTATAGAAGTAGTAGCTCATCCGGGTTAACTGTTAAACAGACTTTTTGCATGACTCTCTTATGTAACACGCCTGATTCAGATAAGCAGCTCATTAGATAAGCTCCATGCATGATCTGTGTTCAGATTGAAAGGTCCCTACTGTCTTGTGCATTGCTCCCTACTCGCTTCCCCTTCATTGCTCTTTACCTAAGCATGATTTACACAACCCCATTGCCTGCATTGTCTTACTAGAGATGTATGAAGTGAGACATAATATACATTATTTCATTCATTTTCCTTCGGCTTAGTCCCTTTATTTATCAGGTGTCGCCACAGCAGAATGAATCACCAACTTATCCAGCATATGTTTTACACAGTGGATGCCCTACCAGCTGCAACCCAGTACTGGGAAACACCCATACACTCTCACATTTACACACATACACTATGGCCAATTTGGCTTATTCAATTCACCTATAGCGCATGTCTTTGGACTGTGGGGGAACATGGGGAGAACATGCAAACTCCACACAGAAATGCCAACTGGCCCAGCAGGGACCCGAACCAGCAAACTTCTTGCTGTGAGGCGACAGTGCTAACCACTGAGCCACCATGCCACCACATAATATACAGTAACTGTAATAATAAATACCATATAACACACACTAAAATGCTACTGGAATGAAATATATGCTCCCTTCAAACTGAAATCATGGCGGAATATCCTGTGGAATCCACTTTGCAGGGCACTTACACTCAAATTAGAACAAAGTCTAAAGTAAAAGGAGAAATATACGAAATGTGCAGAGTTGTGGGGCACGAGGGCTAGGACTGAGAAACACTGCCTTAAAACATGCATCATCCAATTACAATCAAGCATACAGAAACTTTTTAAACACTACAGGTAGTCCTAATGATCCCTAAATAGTTGATTAACCACTTTCTTATTATTGTGATAAATATAATCTCGTGTCAGCTAAATATGAACCATGGGAGAATAACAAAACATTCACAATGAACCCAAATGCATGACCAACCTGCCCATAAAGTCATCCTTCTTCCCTGCATCTTTGTCCCAAACAGTGATGTCAACGAATCCCCCCTGTTCATCGTAGAGGTGGAAGTCAAACTGCTCTCTCCACTGGGGGTTTAGTGTTTTTGGTATCGTCTGCACGACATACAATTTGCACATTTGATCAGCATTCACCTCACACGAAAGAGCAATTCTCTACAGAACAAGTAACTCGAATACAGCTCGTGGCCCATACCTTACTTTTGTACTTTTGATGTCCCATTCTGAATTTGACATAAGGGTCACTGAGTCCATTGGTGTCCATAGGCTGGAGGTCATGTGCCTCGATGAGACTGATGCTAACAATTCCTCTCCACAGCTGAGCTTTTCTGTGAACGTCTGATAACCTCAGACTCTGATGCTGCAATGTGACACAAACACACACCCAGACACACACTCGCGTCAGGCAAGAATCCAGTGTGAAGAGAAAGATGGTGAAAATTACTGGAGAAGTGAAAATTAAAGATGAATGGCGAAGAATGCATTTGTTGCCAAAAATGTGATGTGCATCAAGTTCAGCAACATGGAACAATTTGGGGACACGATAGGTGAGGAAAATATACATACAGAGAATGCACAGCACTGCAAAGAACAGACACAGACAACAGCAAACACAGACATCAGTGTGTCGACGGTATTGTTCCATTTATAAAACCAGAGCATACATTTTTGAATGTTACTGTCAATATTTTGAGGCCAGAAAGATTCTTAAAGTTGTTTGAAAGTGTGTTATGCTGCATTTTGATCAAGAATACAAAGTGCAATGTTGTAAAATGTTATTACTGTAATTTATTTATTATGTTTTGAATGTATTTTAAAATAAACTGTTTTCTTCTATTAATGTGTATTCCTCTGTTGCAAAACTTAATTTTAGCAGCCATTACTCCAGTCTTCAGTGTCACGTTATTCTTTAGAAATCATTTCAATATAATGCTTTGATGTGAGAATCATTTCTTAACGTTATCAATGCTGTAAACAGTTGAGCTGCTTAATTGTTGTGCTATAACAATACATAATTTGGCACAGCCTTTTTTTGAAACAGAAATCTTAACAATGCAACAATGTAAACATTTTCACTGTCACTCTTGATCAATGTAATGCATACTTTCTGAATAACTGCAAAATCTTTAAAAATGAATGCAATCTGACCCCAAACTGATGAAATAAATGAAAGAAACCTCCTAAACCTCTTCTAAGAATCAGTCCACATCCTCTAAAAGCGTGAATCTTATGACAAAATGTTGAGGAGCATTCCTTAGTTTGTAACTATTTTAACTGAAGAAACAGACAATAGTGTCTAAACTGTAACTTACACTTCTTGTTTATTGAAGGGTTGCATAAAATCAGTGACATATTCACACTTACATGCTAATATTCAGTGTAATTCAACTCTTGCTTGTGTAATAAACACATATAAACATAGCCTAGGGATATTTTAAACTTTCATGATTTGAATTATTGGGTCATAATCCTGAGATTTAGGCATTGTAGAGTGAGAAAGGATTCTCTATTATTATACTTAAACTAAAGCCTTCTGTTAAATTATACTATTAAAAATTATAAAATACACTTTATACACTTCACGTTGTTTTATTAATAAAGCAAATGCAGTCTTCCGAACAGTAAAAGATTTGCCAAACAAACAATTTTAATACATATCTCTGTGCTTAATTTAGAGTCCTTATTAACATGTTTTCTATTTAAAATGCATTTCATTAAACGCAGAGCAAACCCATTCTGAAAAAAGCAGCTTTGATGTTAAAAGCAGGCAGCTAATGACATTCTCTCCTAATATTAATGTGATACACTGACTGTACACAACCTCTTATTTTTTGTGTATGTTAACATGAACATTTGAACATGATCTAAACCTATGACGCCAACCAAAATTAAGCAGATCTATTTATTTATTTATTTTTTTTCCTTCTTTTTTGCTAAATGTGAAAAATAAGCTATAATACAGCTGTAAAAATCACAACTGAAAAAGAAGAAAGTGGAAACCTACTGGAACCCTTGCTAAATATGAGCAAAGGTGGCAGTGAAAAAAAAAAGATTCTGGGCATTTTTTATACCCATAAACCATTCAGTACATTTGGAATAACTGTCGCATGCCCACTTTTAGACTGATTCACAACACTTCCACCTGACTGAGATTTCTATATTATTTCCCTGATGGCGGATGCATTTTTACAATTTTTTTTTCTATTTAAATTTTTTTTCTGTTTTCGTATAGCCACTTCCCTAATTGTGAAGCTCAATAATAATAGCACTCATCATCAAGGCAGAAAAAATGGACAAAAAAAAATCTCTCATGGAAATAGGCTAAAGTGTTTTACTTATGAATGTGAAAAACCTCTCAGTGCAGTGTATTCTTCTGTTTGCCTATTCATACTATGCCTATACATATGCCTATTCCTGCTTTTGTTCATTCTAAATGTTGGCACGGTAATTCATGATCGCAAAACAGATGATTCTTTTGAGCCAATCTTAAATGTGCAATTTATTTTGTTTAACGAAACCTGTGTTAATGATTGACAAGCTGGTTAGATCTGGTGTGTTTACCAGAAGCATCATTAGTGATCTGTGGTTGTTAAATTACATTACAACTACATTACATTACATTAAATTACAAAAACATACTTGTGACCATTGATTTTGCCTTTAATTTTGTCTTAGTGATTCTTTTATGCCAATTTTTTAGTATACCCGTTTGTAAGTAGTTAACAAAATACATTACTAATTACTTTTTAAAGCATGTATTTTGTAATCTGTAGTGAAATACATTTTAAAAGTAACCATCCCAGCCCATCAAATCAGCTCTAGGGGTGGGTAGTCTTTTTAGGCATTAACCAAATTTCTCGATATTGTCGTTGATTATCAAAAAATTTATTTTGGGGCTGGGTAACGAAGTCAATACTTTTTAGGCACAGACCAAATTGTCTCTATACTATCGAGTATCAAAAAATGGCATTCGTTACCAGGTTTCAATACTTATATGGATAAACCCCATCAGTGTTAGTGAACCATGTGTGCATGATGGCAAATCTATAGCACAAACAACTGAACTGAAATAAATAAACTTATGCTGCACACGAGGTGAATTACTAAAAGCAAAAGAATAGGATTAATACATAGAAATGAAAGTCTGCTCAAGCGAAACATAAGCCCGTGTGAGCGAGGATGCTTCTCTCAGCACGATGTAGAGGATGTACCAAAGGCATTGTTGTACATTGTGCAATATTTTTCAGCTTTTATTTACATTTGATCAAAAAAGTGACCTGTTCAAAATTATTTATTCCTCCTCAATAATCAATAGAACAGACTTTATTGGCTATTACAGCAATCAAACACTTGCTATAATTGCTGACCAGCTTTTTGCATGTCTCCTATGACGTCATTGTCCTAAGTACGAGTATTTTTGCCCACTCATCTTTAGTGATGAGCTCCAACTCTTTTATCACCCTGATCTTTAGCTCCCTCCACAGATTCTCAATTGGGTTTAAGTCAGGACTCATTGTCATTGTCATACTGAAATATCCACTGGTACCCAAGGCCAAGTTTCTCTGCAGACTGCCTGATGTTGTTGTTGAGAATTTTGATCTATTTCTCTTTTTCATGGTTCCATTTACTGTGATTAGGTTCCCCAGTCCACGGTCTGAAATACACACCTCAAAACATCAGGTTCCCACCCCCAAGGTTAACAGTGGGGATAGTATTCTTAGGGTTGAAGCCCTGTCCTTTTTGACGCCAAATTAAGGCTACATCATTGTGGCCAAACAATTACATTTTTGTTTCATCTGACCACAAAACAGAAGACCAGAAGTCTTTTTTTGTCCAGATGTCCATTTGCAAAGGCCAAGATGGAGAAGTAATGTCCAGCTTGGTCTGCGTCTGTGGAACCCAGTGATGTGCAGTGTCTGTTGGACTGTCTGCCTTGAGATGTTGCCACCAACAGAGCACAGATTTATAAGAGCACTACTATCCTCCTGGAGGGCACAGGTGCCACTTTTGGCTTCCGACCATGTCCTCTGAGATTTTTTACAGTGCAGAACATCTTGTATTTTTTAATAATACTTTGCATTGTAACCACTGGAACTTTAAAACATTTAAATATGATCTTATAGATTTTTTCTTACTTGTCAGCAGCCACAATGCACAGCCGCAGGTCCTCATTGAGCTCCTTTGTCTTAGCCATGACTGTCCACAAACCAACAGCAGAGAGCTTCTGTTTTTCAACTGTTTAGTTGATTAAAAGAGCTTTTCCCAATTAATAAGGGTAATTAGGATGCTTTAGATCAGCTTGGGCTATTTGGAATGGTATAGAACTTTGGATTTGCAATGGGTATAAGTCATTTTGGACATGCCACTTTTTGTTCAAATTTAAATAAAAGCTGAGATTTCCGTTTTTTCCACAGGGATACTTCTTGTACATCATGATATTATCTTTTGGGAAAGCCTGTGTCATTTCTGGTCAAAGGAAAACTTGCTGGTTGAATAAAAGTAACTTTAAGTCAGAATTTGCAAGGGGTATGTATAATTTCATGCTTGACTGTATGGGGCTGTGTTTGCAATTGTTATTTTTTCAATGAAAGCTGTTTGTTTTGTTGTCAAAATAATGAAGCAAACGGTTCAACAATAATGACATTTTCAAAGCCTTATTTGCTCATATTTACCAATATTAGTGGAGACCACTGTACAAAAAAATCATGAAGTAGTATATGTACGAACAAATAAATCATAATTTCAGCTAAATCTGTGTTAAGAATATTGTTCTTACATGCACTTCAGGGTGGAGTTTTCTTTATATTCATATTTCAGAGCAGAAGTCTTAATTTTGGAGATGTATCAATTACAAATCCCACTTGCATCTACGGAGCGCATCATTTACAGTATTTGGGAAATGAAAGAGATATAGGCAGTATAAATAGAAGAAAGACCCAAGTGTGCTCGGCAAGCAGTGTAAAAGTAGTTATCGCAGCACTGTTACAGTATTCCCGAATCCCAGTCAACATGGCCCACTTTGAGCTTCAAAGACTTGGGTGGAGAAAGCCTTTCAGCAGGACGTCCTTCTCCACAAGATGGAGAGCCACTTTCATGTTTCTGGGCCTCTCTGAAAGCTGGGTACCAACATTAGTCTAAACAAAACAGGAGTTGCTTGACCTCTGCTGGGAACATGAGGCTGAGAGCTGTGCTTTTTGTTCTCTTGAGTAGCGCAAATCAATGCAACTAGGTTGTGGGTTAGAAATGTCTTAAACTGGGACTCCGCTTGAAGATCACAAATTACCACTGAAACTAGGACTTTCACTTATAGTTGACAACAGAAAGGTCTGCTTTACACACACATGCATGAACCAGAAATGAAGAGAGTAGTATGCTATCCCCATCCCGGACCAACATGCCACTTTCATACAACACAATCCACTCACAACACAACTGAGAAAAGAATAGGCAAATAAAAGAACTATAAAAGAGCATTGACTTAAAGATGAATAGTAAGGTTGATATGAAAAAATATATATATATTTAAAAAGTAAAAAGGATTAATTTGTGCATTTTTAAGAGTTGAAAGAAATATTTGCTCATTAAATATGTTATTTTAGCATTATTTATACACATTTTTTATTATTATTATTATTATTATTATTATTATTATTATTATTATTATT
>CAIGQW010052735.1:2415244-2443697 GCA_903798125.1 Danio choprae | reverse complement strand
GTGTGTGTGTGTGTGTGTGTGTGTGTGTGCGTGTGTTTGACCGAAAATGACTCAGGCTTCTCCCAAAAGATAATAAGACAATGTACAAAAGGCATCATTGTGGAAAAATTATTTGAACAAAAACTTTAAGTCAGAATTGGCCAGGGGTATGAATAATTTCAGGCTTGACTGTACAAGTACAAGGGTAAACAAACACATATCAAAAAAATCTACAAAATGGAAAAATTAACAGGAAAAATCCAAATAAATTGAGTTAGATTTAAATTATTAGACTAAGACAAGCACTAGACAAATGTAGCATGTGTGTGTGTGTGTGTGTGTGTGTGTGTGTGTGTGTGTGTGTGTGTGTGTGTGTGTGTGTGTGTGTGTGTGTGTGTGTGTGTGTGTGTGTGTGTTAAATGAGTCCGGGAAACGTGCATACTGACAAAATGGGAAATTAATAGATTAACATTTGTGTGTGCTCATGTGTGCATGAAAAACAGTTGGGAGTGGATCATAAGTGAGGTATGTATGAAGTTATGTGTGTGTGCCATTGTTGCTTCCCCAGTTAGTCCTGCTTTGTCACAATTTTCAAACACATTTCCTCTTTGCAAATCATTTTAAACCTTACACATCCATGACTTTCATCAAACCCAAACAAAAACAATACTATTCTCAATCTTCTCAAGTGAATGGAGATCTCTGATAGAAAAAGCAAATAATTCTTTAATAATGAAACAAAGCATCGGCAGTGGGAAAAATCAGCACTAACAAAAAAGAAGTATAATGCCATTAGTGTGTGTTTCTTGTGTGGCTTTGCACAAAGTTATCTTTATTTTGACAGTCCATTAGTGGTAACGTTTAGTTAAGAGAGTTCAGGATGTTTTTTTCTGTTTAGCTGTCTTACAGATGAGTTAAAGTGCTACAGTAATTTGAGGTGGGGGCACAATTTCCTGCAGTAATTTCCTCTCACGACCTCAGACTTCAGCACTGATGATATCTTGATGGAAGTCATTTGAATGCCCACAGAAACCATCCTGTTCATTAGGATCCACGGATGGAATAGTTTAAAGCATTAAGTGAATGTGTGTGCAAAAGTTTCAAAGATTAAAGTTCATGAGAGTCTCTCAAAAGAAAGAACTGCCTAAAACAAACCTACATTACTGTACTTCCTGCCCAAATCTCACAGGCTCAATAAGAATATGTGCTTCAGCCATTTTTGTGTATTTAAACACATTTGACAGCAATTCCTAAGTAAATATGAACCCTATGGGGCAGTATGACATAACTTTTGTCCCTTTTCACACTAATATGTATAATGTACTAATGTTAATATAATATTATGATATAATGATTCTAATACATTACATAATCAACAAATAAAGGAATATTTTGGTGCACTTCTTCCACAGCACCAAATAAAATACCACAAAAATACAAAACAACTTAACGCTTTCTATGATTTGTAATTATATATGTTTGCCTAACCTGTATATCCATATGGACAACTTACTGGTCAGTTTGCTCAGTAGCTAGCTTTGTATGGTGTTGTACCTGTGCTGTCAAATCTAATTAGGTTTGTAACTATTTTGCCTATCTATGGTCTTCATTGGCTGCTTGCGACTAATGTCTGCTTTGACTCTTAAACACTGTAATTGTGAGTAAAGCTATGGTCACACTGCACTTTTTGCCCCATAGACTTCCATTCATATGCATACAAATGTGCCAGATCGGAAACGCAAGCTTGTACAACAAGTTTCACATGTCGCAGCATTCTCCATACTTGGAGAACTCTGACCTGCAATTTCGCCATAGCTTTTTCATCTCTACATACATATAGCCAAATTAAACATCTTCTTAATCAAGAAAAACAAGTGGAGTGGCTCTTTATTTTTGTTAATCAGGTATTGATCGCATGGTAGTCATTTTGAGAACTGAACTGAAATAATTCACATTTTGATTGAAATAAGACATACACAATAACACAGTCTTTCTACATGCAAAACAATCAAAGAGTATATTATCTAATTAGAAAGAGCCCTATCCCTCACATATTCATAATTACCCACCCAAAAATCACAACGGGCCAAGAGAGTTTTATTTATTTTTTTAAGTCATTGAATAATGCACACAGAGTTATAATTAAGCTAAATTATTCAATGTGATTTCCCAGAGCTCTGACTGATTGCTGTCATTGGAAGGAAATTTGGAAATTGCACTCAGGCACTGAGAAAGCTCCATCTCCTTCAGCAGACCTACTTAACTCTGGCCCTCTGGGGCCTGTGATGGCACAGACTTTCAGCCCTGTCACTCACTGCACCCATTCTCTACAAATTAGCCCTTATTATATTTAAGTGATAACTTAGCCCTCCTCATGGAAAAGAAAGTGTCTGATATCAGGTTACAATAAATAAACTGGTCTCAATACGCTGAAACCAAGGCGAGTTTTTCAGTTAAATAATATATAGAGTGTACAAAATGTTTGAAAAGTCACTTTTAGTGCAACGCTTTTATGCAAAGGGTATTTCTGCATCCATGCGACTAGGTGGCAAGAACAACAGAAGAAAAAAGTACTTTAATGTTTAATTTAGTAGCTCTCATTTTCACACACAATTCATAATTTAAAGCTAGTGGTTGTGACAACTAATGCTGTTTAGCATCACTGGTGTCAAACATGTACAAAGCGTATTTGGACTACGGTTAAAGGACAAAATATTAAAGGTGATGCCCAATTTACACAAGATATGATTCTTTACACTGTAAAAAAAATGCTGGGTTCCACACAATTCCTTCATGTTGTCCCAACACAAATCGATTAAGTTAACTTAATCGTTTTTACAAATTTTACAAAAACGTAAGAATTGTGTTTTCAACTCATTTTAAATAAGTAGTGTAAACAAACAGCAAAAGTCAATGAAAAGTCTATAACTTTGGTTAAATTTCTTAATGGTGGTGTAAATAAAACAGACAGGGTGTAAATAACCTGTCAAAAACACTTCAGTTCACAGTGAGCTGTTTCGCTTAATATCTCTTTAATTGCTTATTAGCTTCTGCATTGCAAGTTGAAACAATTAAAATATTAGTATAAATAAATGAATAAAGGCAACACGGTGGCTCAGCGTTCACAGCAAGAAGGTCGCTGGTTCGAGTCCTGGCTGAGTCAGTTGGCGCTTCTCCCCGTGTTGGCGTGGGTTTCCTCCGGGTGCTCCGGTTTCCCCCACAAGTCCAAAGACATGTGGTATAGGTGAATTGGGTAAGCTAAATTGTCCGTAGTGTATGAGTGTGAATGGGTGTGTATGGATGTTTCCCAGAGATGGGTTGCAGCTGAAAGGGCATCCGCTGCGTAAAACATATGCTGGATAAGTTGGTGGTTCATTCCGCTGTGGATACCCCAGATTATTAAAGGGACT
This sequence comes from Danio choprae, assembly GCA_903798125.1. Taxonomy (NCBI): domain Eukaryota; kingdom Metazoa; phylum Chordata; class Actinopteri; order Cypriniformes; family Danionidae; genus Danio; species Danio choprae. The sequence goes on along the minus strand of CAIGQW010052735.1, from coordinate 2,440,308 downwards.
AAGCTGAAATGAAAATGAATGAATGAATGTATGAGTGTGTATGGATGTTTCCCAGTACTGGGTTGCAGCTGGAAGGGCATCCGCTGTGTAAAACATATGCTGGATAAGTTGGCGGTTTATTCCGTTGTAGGGACTCCTGATGAATAAAGGGAATAAGCCGAAGGAAGATGAATGAATGAATGAATAAATAAATAAATACATGAATTAATAGATATTGTGCACTGTTGGCTTTTTAAAGATTTTCTAAGAAACTAGCAGACATTTCTGTATAAAATATTTACAATAATCTATTCGTAATCCATTCCTACAGTATGCGCATTGTCTAATTTAAGTAGAACACGGATCAAAACGTATGTTCATTTTTAGAAATTCTGCACATATCCAGTCATACTGCAGAGAATAAAAAGATTTTGTTTTCAGACTCCTATAGGCTATTTTTTATAGCTACAGTACCAGCTATAGCTACGATCTAAACTCTAGTCAAGCCTTTTATTATGAACCAATATACTGAGCACCCGATATGAGAGGCACATATACGAGATCTGAAGTGTAAAATTCATTTTATCTTTAGGATTTATCTGATATTTGTCATTTTCCATTGATAAAAAAACGGTCCACATGCCGAGCTCAGATTGGCTGTCAGGCATCTGTATATTTAAGCCTTTCAGTATCACATACAAAATGAAGAGGGTTCATAGAGGGTCCTGCACACTCTATTACCCAGCATGCCCTAGCACAGCTCTGGATTAATGACTGCAGCATTTTCTACTATCGTTCCGTGTGGTGATGCCTGAGCTGTGAGTGTACAGTATGTGAACTCAGTTTTGAATGCAAAGTTGGTCCACATGCTTGAATGGAGAGCTAATGCAAAGTATACTTGACAGAACAGGTTAAGTAGGCACTAAACAGTATGTTGTTGGAAATTTGAGTATTCTAAAATTATTTAGTTTTGCACAGGTACATTTATTCATTCATTCATTCATTCATTTTCATTTCGGCTTAGTCCCTTTATTAATCTGGGGTCGCCACAGCGGAATGAACCGCCAACTTATCCAGCATATGTTTTACGCAGCGGATGCCCTTCCAGCTGCAACCCATCACTGGAAAACATCCACACACACTCATTCACACACATACACTACGGACAATTTAGCCTATCCAGTTCACCTGTACCGCATGTCTTTGGACTTGTGGGGGAAACCGGAGCACCCAGAGGAAACCCACGCAAACATGGGGAGAACATGCAAACTCCACACAGAAATGCCAACTGACCCAGCCGAGGCTCGAACCAGCGACCTTCTTGCTGTGAGGTGATCGTGCTACTCACTGCGCCACCGTGCAGCCCAGGTACATTTACATGATGATAAAGGTTACCTTTTGTTTAGGACATTTAGATACAGAAGACAAAATTATCAAAAGGATCTTCATGAATTAGATTTTAAAAAGATAAAAATGCTGTATTATGCATGCTAGTCCAGAAAAAAGAAAGCTCATGTGCCTGTGTTTACAGTCCTGTTGCTATTCTTGTTTTGATCGTCCAGCCCTCAGACGTGACTATAGACTGGTCATGCAATGGTGTCGATCACCAAAATGCATGCATTTTTTTTTTTACACATAATTGATCTTATTTAAATATTTAAATAAACTAGTTACACCAAAAGTGACTAGCAGTGTTGGGTGCAATTGTTTGCAATGCAAAGTAAGAGATTACTTTTCATTTTTATGTAATATAATTACAGTTACTTATAATGTACTTGCCTTAAATCCTGTAAATAAAATCAACCTTTCTGGATGAACTGATTCAGAAGAGCAGAGTAACAAAATACATTATATATTTTGCAGAATAATTCTATTTTCAGTTAAAAAAGGTTACATTCATCAAGACGATTGAACATTCTTAAGAAACAATGAATTGAATCAGAAATGAATGACAGTATATGATACTGTATGAATGAAATATGGTGTCATTACTTTGTAATTTTTTTTTGTTTGTTTGTATTTATTATACTTTAAGTGTTACATTTTTAATAAAGATAGACTGTCTGATAAAAAGCCGGTGTGCTCGAAACGTCTGTATCAGCCTTTTTAATTTAATAATTTGGCATTTTTTGAGCTTTGGTGTTGCCACTTTTTTGAATATATATTTTTGCACTTTTTGCTGTTTGTCTGAGCACCCATTTAAAGTGATGTGCATGCTTTTGTGCATTTTTTTAAATTTTTTTAATAAAGCTAAAATATCACACTTAGCTCAAATGTAAAAAATTAAAAAGTGTCATTTCTATTGTCTTTGCATTTAGATTTATAGAGATTTTAAATAGTATTGAGTAATTAAATTATTTACTGATTAATCGACTTATATTTCAGACATAGTAATTCAAAAGGCAATGTAAATCCAATTTTAATTTTGTAAATAGTAATTAGTAGATAATTACTTTCTTGAAGTTACTTACCCAACACTGGTGACTAGTAATGCTGCTTAGTGTCACTAAACATGTCACAATTGTTTATGTCATTTAGGATATAGTAAGATGTTAAGATTATATTGCAAATGATAAGTAAAATTGTCTGTAGCTCAGGTAAAGCTTCAGAAACTCACACTAGTCCTATTTAAAAGTGTTTTTTTTCTTCTTCTTCTACACTGTAAAGGTAAAAAAGTTACTTTATCTTTAAAAAGTGACTGCATAAAAAACTGCATAAAACAAGTTGATTTTAAAAAATCAGGAAACCCATTGACTTAACTTTCATAATTATGCACATAATTTGTTTACTTAATAATTATAAGTAAAGTAAACGAATTGCTTTTTACAGTGTATTTACTGGTCCATATAGGCCTTTGTTTAACTGTTGCTCAACAGAAGAAAAACAATTACTGGCAATGACAATGCCTGGGATAGTTCACCCCAAAATGAAAATATTCTAAATATTTACTTACACTCAAGTGGTTCAAAACATTTTTGAGTATCTTAAGGAAAGCTGAACACCTGTAACCGTTGAGTTCCATACAGTAGTAGGAAAAACAAATGCTATCAACAAATACTAAATCAATGGTTACAGGTTTCCAGCTTTCTTCAAAATATCTTTTTTTTGTGTTCAACAGAAGAAAGAAAGTCAAACAGGTTCGTAACAACTAAAGGATAAGTAAATGATGATGGAATTTTCAGTTTTGTGTGAACTATTGCTTTAATCCATTCAAAGGACTACTCTACATAAAGACAACACTTTTCCGACAGCATATACTATAGTACTAAACTTAAACAGTCATGCAATTCCTGAAAGTGCATGTTAAAGTGTTCATATTAAACCATGCAGCTAATCTTTAAGTAAAAAATAAATAAAATAAAACATTCATTTGCCAATTAGAATAGCAAACTTATGAAATTTGTGTTTGTTTGTTTGTTAATTTCCACATTAAGGAGTAATAAATGCAGCGACTGGAGTGTGTGTTTTTAGAGACAGGCAGTCGGCCAAGACAGAAAATGCAAATGTTAAGTCACGAAACGCTGCAGTATAATGAGCAATAATAGTAGATGAAGAAGCGTGAGTGTGTGGTTTTACAAAAACACCCCTCATCTCTCATTAGCTCAACATGCTATAGTGTAATATTGCAAACACGACACAAAGACGTGGGCACTGGAAATGTAATTTCGGAGTCTTAAGCCCACGAAACATTCTGCCACACCATTAAGTCTAACATTATGCAAAAAAATATCATTTTCTGATTATTCTCACACATTAGTTTTAATTTCACAATAACTGTGTGGTCAGACAGTAAAAACCAGCTAGAGGTGCTTTGGATGCTGTCCACTTCCTATACACAAATACACACACACAGATATACACACACCATCAGGTCATTAACAGATGCCGACAGATGGATTTCAATGCCAGAGAAAGACAACAGGAAACACTGAAAACAATGTTATAATCCTGGATCAGCTCCTGCCAAGCTGTCCACACCAACGTAGCAAACACACAAAAATATTATTCATAACTCAAGGTTAAAAGACACAGAGTCTGCAACTCAAAAGTGAGAACAGACTCAACATTCTCATTCATCACTGCTGCAATTGCTCTCAGAGAAAGTTCTGTTCTTTCAGACAGTGAAATGAGAGGAATATATACTGTTAAAAAAAAGTCACACCTAAATGTTAACTGGCAGGAATATTAAAGGGTTAGTTCCCCCAAAATGACAATTCTGTCATCATTTGCTCACCCTTTACTTGTTTCAAACCTTTATGAGTTTCTTCTATCTGCTGAACACAATATATATATTGAAGAAAGCTGGAAACCTGTATCCATTTACTTCCATTATTTTTTTGAACCCAGGCTTATTCTGATTACGTACCCCTATATACATTTCTAGGGAGAGTACGTCCTAGGAGCTACGTTTTTTTGCAGCTTTCGTTTTTGCAAATCCGCTATCGACTGGCTGATTTACTGACTGACCAACCGACTGATACCCCCCACCCTCCCCCTTCCCTAAACCCAACCAATAGTGTTTTCAAAGGCACAGATTGACCCGCCCGCCCCCTTACCTAAACCCAACCGCAGTGTTTTAAAAAGTAATCCAGAAAAAGAAAAGCTCCCTGATTTTTACCACGTTTTCCGATTTTACCACATTCTCACCCTGTTATTTACTTGTTTATTTTATTTTTTTAGCTTTTGTTTTTTGTCTTACTTGCTTTCTGGAACTATTCGTCATCGGACTCGAACCCCATTGTCACAATCAACTCCGCTTTGCATCTCAAGTCTGCCGATGTACATGTCAAGCTAACTGGACAAACTGGTAACTGCTGGAAAACCGCCCATACGGAGGTAAGTGGTCAGCTGGTAAGTGAGGAAAGGAACGACGTCATACAATGCAGCCATACGTAGCTCTGTCTACATAATTTGTGATCCCCAGAAATGTAAATAGGGCTACATTTCAGAATGAGCCTATGTTGGGGGTTTTTATTATTGAAGTCAATGGTTACAGTTTTTCAGCTTTCCTCAAAATATCTTCTATAAAGAAATTCATATAGGTTTGGAACCACTTGAGGGTGAGTAAATAGTGAGTAAATTTTACTTTTTGAGTGAACTATCCCTTTAAATTCAGCATGAAATCAAAATGCACTCTTCTTATTTATTTATCTATATAGTAGTGCTTGTTTTAATGTTATAATGTTATATAAAAATGTATTTTACCTTCATAATCTTTAATCAAATACCATAACTTCCCTATTCCCTTGAAATGACTTTTCTTCACTTCTGATCACATAGAATGCCTTTTGGTCGGTGTTATGTATGTCAGTGATTGTCTCCTTTCTTCCCTGCTTTCGCGGGACACAGTGGTTCAAACGAACATGATACAATCCCCTCTGTAAAATTTAGCTCCTCGTTCTCATTATCATCAGGATTCTGAAAACATTCTGCACCAGAGTATGCTCCCGTTGGACAGTTCATCATCAACAGTGAGTGCAAACCGGCATTCAAATCCTCCTCCATTTTGTTAGCAAACACCCATCTTCCAACAATCGATACCCAAAGGACAAAACATGCACAGCTCATATTTTTCAGAAACCATTTCAGTGGTTTTCTTTCTAAAAGGGCCTTCGCCAAAGTCTGTCCTCAAAGTGGTCTGTTATTATGACCTCCCAGAACTGTCTTGACCAGCTGCACTCCCAAAGAGCATCTCGCACCCAGCCATTTCAATTTCTGTTTCATCTTCATCTTCTAAGGCGAAGGTCTCCTACTGGAGCAAAATCCATTTTTCTTCATGATATTTGGCGGCAGTTCATCACTAAGTGACGATTTGAAAGAAACACTGCTTTATTCACACGTTTTAAGCGATATTTTAGTTTTGCACATTCATTAAGTTTAATTTGCATCTTTAGATGGAAACAATTACTGTAGGATGTTGTACATGTTATCTACAAACCACACAGTTCAACAGGTATGAGATATAGGTGTGATAACCTGAGAAGACCAACAGTAAATCCAAACCAGCATGCATAGCTGTGGCTGCAAAACCCACAGAGCATGTGTAAACATTTCAGTAAACCCTATACTGTTTGATTAGACTGGATAAAGCAACATAGGCTCATTCTGAAAACGTAGTCCTATATACTGTACATTTCTGGAGATCGCGAATTATGTAGCCAGAAGTACGTATAGCTGCATTTCGTCTTTAAAACGAATGCTACAAGGCAGTATGACGCCGTTCCTTTTCTCGCTTACAAGCTGACCGCTTATCTCTGTATGGACGGCTTTCCTGCAGTTACCAGTTTGTCCAGTTAGCTCACCATGTATGTCGGCGGACTTGAGACACAGAGAGGAGTTTCCCATGACGATGGGGTTCAAGTCTGGCGAAGAACGGTTCCACAAAGCAGGTAAGACAAAAACAGAAGCCAAAAAATAAAATAAACAATTAAATAACAGGGTAAGAAAGTGATAAAAACTGAAAACGTGGTAAAAATCAGGCAAGGACTTTTCTTTTTCTGGATTTGTTTTTAAAACTGCCTGGTTTAGGGAAGTGGGTGGGGGGGGGGCAATCGGTGCTTTTGAAAACACTATTGGTTGGGTTTAAGGAAGGAGGAGGGTGGGTCAGTCAATCGGTCAGTCAGTCATTCAGTCAGTCAGTCATCTGGTAGATTTACAGGAGAACAGCAGGTGCGAATGGCACTGCGAGAGAAATTTGAGTTCTTTTAAAGCGCACACAGCAGCCTCTGGTGGATTCGCGAAAACAAAAACTGCAAAAAGCATAGCTTCTGGGATGTATTTCGCAATCCCCAGAAAAGTATATAGCGGTACGTTTCATAATGAGCCTGGGTTGGGATAAAGAGTAGATATGAGAAATAGCAGTAGTCACCGACTTGTAGAAAACATTGGTCCATGCTTACTATGTTTTGTTTTTTGAGTTAATAAAAGTTATAATAATGATAAACATCATAATGTAAATATATGCATGCCAATGCAGACGCCAGTTTCAGAAGAATCGTTTAAGTTTAAAAGTAAAACTTGCACAACGTATGCAACGTCTAATTTTAGCTGTTCAAATTTTAAACAATCATACAGATAAATAATTTGATTCTCAGCAATATATTATTGGAAGAAAGCGTGATATTCTTCTGCACAAGAATTACTCAGGATTCCTCTCAAGGGAGCACACATGACTGACTGCATGACTCACACAACAGAAGACGGGTCTCGAGGGCTCGAGGTCTTTGCTCATTATTTTAGCGTGTGTGTGTTTTTTTAGGTGAGTCAAAAGAAGAAGGAGGCAGAGGGAGTATGAGCAGACCTGCTACACCATCCATCAGCCCCTAATGAGGCCATTACTTCTGTAGCCTGTCTCTCTGCCATTCAAAAGCACTAATGCCCATCCTCTCACATGACAGCAGCGCAGGTCTGGAGTAATAATGGGCAGGGGTGTAAGAGTCACTGTTTGCTGGGCTCAAGGCACTGCTAGTGTCTGCTGAGATACAAGGTGACCATTGCTGAATGAAGCTTGTTCACTCTCAGAATCAGAAAACAATATCATGTTGGGGGAGCTAGAGGTTCAAGCAAGATATAAAAGGAAACAATATGCCTTTTTTTCATAAGATAAATGAAAATAATTCAAATACAATAATTCAAATAAATCCCCAGTGTCCCCAGATTGTGCCTTTGAGCTGAAAATACCCCACAGATCATTTATTATATAGCATGACACATTTTCCCCTACATGGGTGTGAGTAAAACCTTGCTGTTTTGTGTGTGTCCCTTTAAATGCAAATTAACTGCTGCTTTACACATTTTTCTGACATTTCACATAAAACAAAACAAGTCAATCTCATTTCACCAAAATTCGCATATTTGTTGTATTTAAAAATTATCAATTGTCATTAGATGTCTTTTATTGTTAACAAACTGATTAGCTTATTTCGTTTTCTCACTTGAAAATGTGCAGTAATTTTTAAGTAATTTTTAAAGCTATATTTAGAGACAATGCACCCCATCTTGTCAACTTCTCAGTTAAAGGTGTTGATATATTTGACTCCAAAACAAAATGTCTAAAAAGTTTAACTTAAAGTTGAATTAATGGTTGAAAAAATAGGAGACAGGGTTTTAACCCTTTTTCACATGTACGTTCTAAACTCATTCATTCATTCATTTTCATTTCGGCTTAGTCCCTTTATTAATCAGGGGTTGTCACAGCGGAATGAACCGCCAACTTATCCAGCATATGTTTTACGCAGCGGATGCCCTTCCAGCTGCAACCCATCACTGGGAAACATCCAAATAATATTTATCTAAATAATATTTATCTAAACAATCATTATGTTTTGTTGAGGTTGCACCAGTGTGTAGATGAGACACTCTAACTCACTGACACAAGGGTACAGTTTAGGCAGTCTTTAATGGTGAACGCACACAATACAAAGACACCAAAGAACACAGACCGATGATGTCAGGAACCACAGTCATACTACATATACTGGCGTTCAGAACAAAAACGCATACGATCAGTTTGCAAAAGTAGGTTTTTCAATTAATGCTGAATATTTAATTAATGGTTTGATTGACAGGTGTGGTTCTAGATAGGGCTGGGCGTTATGGCAAACATGCAATCTCAATAATTATTTTCCATATTAAACGATAACCATATATATTTCGATATAAGTTGTTAATACTTCCAGATTTAAAAGAGTATACCAACAATGACTGAAGCCACAAAAATTAGAGGGTCCATTAAATGGCATAACATATTTTTGGATGATAAATTTCCGGTGGCCGAAAATTCGGTACATCTGTAATATCAACACACTTTTTGATTCCCATTGTTGCACATTACTGCTGTGTGGTTAGCTCTTAGATCAATATAGAGTAAAAAAGTCCATAGCTTATCATTATTATTGATATACATTTTATTGCGATTCGATATGATATCGTTTATCGGCCCAGCCGATCTGTCATATCAAAATGTATACAAGTTGTAGAGCTAAATAGCATATACAAGATGTAAAGCCAACCCAGACTCATTCTGAAAACATACCTCTATATACACTTCTGGACATCGTCAAATACGTCCCAGGAGCAACTTTTTTTGCAGTTTTTGTTTTAGCGAATCCACGAGAGGCCGCTGTGTACGCTTTTTGAGATCTCAAAATTCTCTCGGGAGTGCCATTCCCGCCTGCTGTTTTCGCGTAAATCCACCAGAGGCCACTGTCGACTGACTGTTTGACTGACTGAATGACTGACGGACTGACTGACCGACTGACCCACCCTCCCCCTTCTCTAAACCCAACCAACAGTATTTTAAAAAGCACAGATTTACCCGCCCACCCACTTCCCTAAACTCAACCGACAAATTTAAAAAGCAATTCAGAAAAGGCCTGGTCTGATTTTTACCACGTTTTACCACATTCTCACTCTGTTATTTACTCATTTATTTTATATTTTAGGCTCCTGTTTTTGTCTTACCCGCTGTAAACTGTTTTTTACCAGGCTCGAACCCTGTCATGGTGGTCATCTCCTCTCTGTGTCTCAAGTCCACCGACATACATGGCGAGTTAACTGGACAAACTGGTAACAGCTGGAGAGCTGTCCATACGGAGTTAAGCGGTCAGCTGGTAAGCCCGAAAAGGAACGGTGTCATACCACCCTGTATCGTTCATTTAAAAAATTAAATGCAGCCATACGTACTTCTGGTTACATAAATCACGATCGCCAGAAATGTATTTACGGCTACGTTTTCAGAATGAGCCTATGTTGTGTAAAGCTCAATAGCACCAATCAGTGGCTGAATTCTCTCATATTTCTCACAATCCTTGATCAGACTTTGTTAACCTTGTCTAATAGGCCGATGGTGTGCGTGTTGTTTAAGATCCACCAATTCCTACATAGAAGTCGGTGACACCTTGGACAAAGACACTATGTCGATTTTTGATTCAGTTGGACCAGCAGCCCTTCAGTTAAAGCTGCTTTTTTCCCACATAGTAGCACCACAATGTTGTCAAACTGCACTACCTTTTTTACAGTGAACTCAGATCAAGCTCATGCATATGCATTCATATCTGTCAACTTGATTTGCTGACAATTTCTCATTCCATTCAAGAGTTATGGAGATTTTTGCAAAAGTGACCTATGTCGGTTAAGGCTAATTGAGCAATTGCTTTGATTAAAAACATTTTTTTACAGTGAATGTCTGATGACAAAATGTGACAATGCAAAATTTGCATGAAATCTGAAAAATAATAATAATAAAATCAAATCAAGAACACAGAGGATCAACACGTCAGATAAATGTGAGCACATACCTCCCCTGTCCCTGATGGCCAGATTATTGCCCTTCTTCAACACAATGTCCAGCTGATACATCCCTGGCTTTGGCAACGGAGGAAGTTCTTCATTACTTGGCTCCACAATATTGATGCCCTACAGGAACAGAAGAAAACAATCAAATGCTCAGACAGGGCTACGAGCATGCAATACAATATCAAGCTCATTCGGGCAAACCACTTCAGTGTGTATTATTAGGAAAGCTCAGGATATTACATTTTGGTACATCGACACTCTTAAAAATAAAGGTTCCTTGTTGACATCAATGGCTCGTAAAGAACCTTTAACATCCATTGATTTTTTTTGTATTCCTCTTCAAGGTGGAAAAGGGTCTTCAGATCATTAAAAACATTTTTAAATTAGAACTGATTATGATTCTAGGCAGGAGTACTCAAGTCCAGAGGCCAAGGGGACCATATTAAAACCACATATAATGTGAAGGGCCACAAATTACAACTTGCATAATAAGTCTTCATTTAAGATACTTTAAGCAATTTTACTTACTTTAAAATGACTAAGTTTAAATGATTTAGGGCTTAGTCCCTTTATTAATCTGGGGTCGCCACATCGGAATGAACTGCCAACTTATCCAGCATATGTTTTATGTAGCAGATGCCCTTCCAACCCATTCATTCATTCATTTTCTTTTCGGCTTAGACCCTTTATTAATCTGGGGTCGCCACAGCGGAATGAACCGCCAACTTATGCAGCATATGTTTTACGCAGCGGATGCCCTTCCAGCTGCAACTCATCACTGGGAAACATCCATACACACCCATTCACACTAAGGACAATTTAGCTTACCCAATTCACCTATAGCGCATGTCTTTGGACTTGTGGGGGAAACCGGAGCACCTGGAGAAAACTGACGCAAACACGGGGAGAACATGCAAACTCCACACAGAAACGCCAACTGACCCAGCCGGGGCTCGAACAAGCGACCTTCTTGCTGTGAGGTGATTGTGCTACTCACTGTGCCACCGTGCTGCCCCCTTCCAACCCATCACTGGGAAACACCCACACACTCTCATTCACACACATACACTACGGACAATTTAGCTTACCCAATTCACCTATAGTGCATGTCTTTGGACTGTGGGGGAAACCGGAGCACCTGGAGGAAACCCATGCCAACACGGGGAGAACATGCAAACTCCACACAGAAATGCCAACTGACCCAGCTGGGGCTCAAACCAGCGACCTTCTTGCTGTGAGGCGACAGCGCTACCCACTGCACCACCGCGCCACCTCAGATAAATTATATGACAGATACATCTATATGTAGTAATGTTTGTTTTTTTGTAAATGCTCTTAGTAATCTTAACGCTACATTTAAAGCATCTTCATCCTGAATAATACTTTGATTAAATAAATCAATTGTTAGATGCTAATACTTTCACACAGAGCTTCCATTCACCAAAAGCATCTAGAAACTCCAATGATGGTTAACATTTAAAGCTGTAAAGATTTAAATGTACAGTAGAGGAAATAGGGAAAAAATTTAGGTAAATCAGATCGTGACTCCCAGAATCAGATCAGATCACAAAGTCCCTAAAGACTCCCACCCTTATTGAGTTTCCATGTTCAATCTAAGGCATTTCTGCAAACACCCTCTATTTTTAAGAGTGAACATGCAGCTCAACCGAATAGATATAGCTCTGCTTCAAGGCTTCTTCTCTGAACTGTAAGATACAGTACAACAGCAAAGAGAAGAAAAGAAGTTTGCAATTCACTTTGCCCCTTATGGTTACATAATCATCCTCTGCCTCTACACCAGCACGAATCCAGACCTCTCAACCTTGAAGATGCAGAAAAGAGCCGACGTTTTCTGAGAGACTTCAGGCTGCGGCACTGTGAAGGTCTGCTAATGTTAATGCTTCGCTAATGTTGTCATAAGCAGACTATTTAACAGTAACCCTGCCTCTGAGCAGGTCATCAGCCCTCGACAACGTTTCAAAGAGCAACATTAAAACCTTATTATACCACAACAGAAGATGGAATGCTAATTTTTGGATGACTGGAGGGCTAACCATTAGTGGCCCTTTGATTTACACTGTACTCATGAAAGCTAGTGTGTTCTCAACCAGAGCTTTCTGTTTCTAAACCTAATACTGTATCGTATTTAGCACTGGAAAAGTATTCTATACTGTGGTATTATACATATCCTCAGTCCAGTTTTATAATACAACAACTTGTTGTCATCAGGAATAGGAAATATGCAGTGTAGTGTTTTTTTCTGTGGTGAATGCTAATAGTGTTTATAGGGCTTAGGGAGACATTAGCTCAGAATAGTAAATGGCTTCAGTGCTTTGTATCCTCATAGGACTTTGGGGACCATTTGTGGTGACTTGGTAGTAATTCTTAAAGCAACTTGACCCACAAACACTTATGCTTTATATACACCAATACACACACCAACCCACACACACACGCGCGCACGCACAATATGGAACTGCATAAAGCAAGCTGCCGATTTGTATGTTTTAACTTTACGTTATGTGACTTAATGCAACATAAACACTAGTTAGTGTAACTTGATTTAGCTTTACGTAACATGATGTAATGTAACGTAATGGGACTTAACATAATGTAATGTGACTTAACATGACTTAATGCAGCTTAAGCTAATGCAAAATAACGTGACTTAATGTGTCATGTGTTAACACTTGCCATTTATACACAAACACAGATACACACAAACAATATGGAACTGCATAAAGTAAGATGCTGATTTTATGTTATATTATAAAGTAAAATTAACGCAGCATAACGTAATGTAACCTTATGTAACATGACTTGACATGATGTGACAACTTGAAACTGCATAAAACTGCTGGTTAGTGGCTGGTGCTATACATGTATGCATTTATAAAATATAATTATATTTTATAATTATATATTTAATATTATTAAATTAAATCAAACTTTATACAATTTAATCAAATAAAAATAAGCCATCACACTTTCTAAAAAATGCAGTCTAAAAAATATTAATGCACAAATTTCACTCATGGACATGTTGACCTCAATGCATGTTTTGTGTTATTATAAACCCATATGAAATGAGCTGCTGTTCTAAAAACGAAAGTATTTATGCATTGAAAAGCACACATTTCACCTTACAGTCTTGATCTATTCCATAACATTGCGTCGAGTCACATTTGTTACTGTAATTAATTCGAAAATGAGCAGCTAAATATTTAATAAGTCCAGCTGTTTACAAATGTACCATCAGGGTACACAAGGGTAATCAAACGAGGTGGAAAAGACCAACAAAACGAGACCGAAACCATCACATTCAACTCAAATCACTGCTAAAACAAATACATTGATCTGCTTACTGCCAAGAGGATTGCATTTTCGTGGTTCTTTCTTTTTGTTTAATAAGAGTTGATCCTGAAAATAAAAAAAACAGCACGCTGACACTGTTACTCAACAAACACTGTTTATTATTTAGTCTTAGAAAAAGGACAAGAAGTTTGTGAAGGTAATTGTGCCCATAGGACCTCGTTACTGTTGTGTTTGAGAATTTCATTTCCGTTCAGTTTTGCTCATTATGAGAGATTTCTGGTGTCTCACTGGCTTGACGAGCATTAGTGATATGATCAACAGGCCACCATTAAAAGTTGCACCTTAGGAAGTGACATTGATATTTTTTGAGTCATTCTTTATTATTAAACATAAGAGAAAGTTTTCAAGGAGAATATGACTGGATGATGCAACAAATAAGCTATTTAGTATTTCCTGCAAATGGATATGATTGAATTTGTTCAAGGAAATTGTGTTTTTCAAACTACTGATATAAAACTCACACCAATTTACTGCATAATAACAATTTAATAAGCAATGGTTGGAAACGTTTCAGTAATGAACCACAATATATTTCAAATATACAGTAGTATAGTAGAATAGTATAGTGTAGTCTGAGTTTTTATAATACTTAAAATGATTGAAACCATTTTAACCATACACCCAAAGTGCTTTGCAATCATGAGGGGGGTCTCTCCACACCACCACCAGTAATACAGCCAATTCGGTGGATGAGGATAATTAGGAGGCCATGATAGGTAAGGGCCGATAGAGAGAATTTGGCCAGGGCACCGGGGTTACACCCTTAGTTAACTAAGCTAACTTAACTTAACTAAGTTAAGTTAACCTAGTTAAGTTAACTTAATTCCTTCATGTTGCCCCAACATAAATTGATTGTGTGAAACCCAGCATTTTTACAGTGCATTTTTACAGTAGTTCAAAAAATTTCATAATTAATAATAATTTTTATATAATTATAATTATAACTTAATGATACGTTTTAGTACAGGTAAGTGTGTGCAGGCTTTTTCGGGCAGTTTTTAATAAAATATATTTTTGCACTGTATTATACACTTAACTACCATTAAACCATAAAACTAAAGTAATTTCAAGTTAAATTGGGTTAAACTGACTTAAAACATCAAATAGTTTAATCTCATACAAGTTAAAAATTCAGTTGAAACATGTTAACATATTTGAAACATAACATCATTTAAATTGTTATAAATCAATTCACACTCTGACCTGCATCTCTCTACTAATGTATTATTTCCACTGCCTCAAACTACCTTTTGTAATCAACATTTGAAAACATGTAGCTACATTTACTGTACACTAATTTATCTGACCCTGTTGATAAGATTATTACCTGGAATAAATTATTATAAAAGTTAAATGTAAACAAAGCTAAGGCACTCATTTTATAGTAACCTAACTGACAATGGATTGTTTTCATGATGCATCATCAATCTGCCATATCGGTGTCACAGAATGTAAACAATGTTATTGAACCGAACAAAACACACATATTTAGCTAAACACTGCTGAAAGAGATGAATTATTGTCATGTTTTGGGCTGCACTTATTGATCAGACCAAAAAAAGGTTAAATAAAACATCTAGAATACTATAGACTGCCAAACGTTACAACAAATAAAATAAAAAAATAAAAAAAACTGTCTGAGGAACACAATGTGCTTGGTCAAACTGAACCACACTGAAAAAAAAATTTCAAAGATGATTCCTTGGATTTACTAAATTGTTTAAGTTAAATGGTTGTAAAAAAAATTCTTTTTTTAAAATTCAGCCCAAATAAAGTTACTAAATTACAAAATGTAATTTGTTTGTTTAAATTCAACGCACATAAATTCACCCTTCCCTGCTAACTAAATCCTTTTCTGTATAATTTAGCAGCTTCCACACATTTTCTTTCGACATGGTTTAGTATTCAGTAGTACAATAACCGTGTAATGTTGTTTACATCCATGGACATACAAGGTAATTGACCAAATCCTGATCCAAATACAAATCCACTGTAATCCAAATTCAGCTGAAACAATGCCTACAGTACAAAATAAATCATTATGCAGCTGAAAAGATCTATAGTAATCTATAGTAACCACAACAATCTATAGTAAAGCTATAATGTCTTGCATAATCAGTTTACAATTACTATTATTGTTAATCTATTGTTGCCATTTATAAGGCCGTAACTACCTTACCGTAACTCTAGAGCCTGTTGTTTGTTATATGCACAAAACTCATAAAAATCAAGCTATAAAAACATTTACTAAATGTGACGCTCCGTAAAGATAATCAAACGCTCCTTCTCTTACCTCTCGTTTATGTCCCTCCAGGGTCAAAAACATTTAGCTGAACTGATGAGCGCTTTGCATAATAAGAGTCTGTCATGAATAAGAGATGATGGTGATGAAGTTTCAGCCCCTGGAGTCTTACATACAGTAAAAAGCGGATAATGTGGATATTCCACTCCACAGGTATACAGTATGGGCATCCTTTCACTGGACAGATGGCCAGGTGATGGAGGGGTCAGAAGTGTCACTATGAGAGATTGGTAAGGTCTGGGAACTGTTTTTAAGAATTACACTGACCGCTGTATGTATAATCGTATCTGTAGAAAGTCATAGATGTGTTTAGGCTCGACATATTTAGACAAATATGAGAAGCATTTATTTTGCATGTCAGGGGACAAAGGAAAAAATGGACAAATGCACTGGTGGCCAAACTATTAGAGCATAAAAAAAAAACTGACCTTATTTACCTCCAGAACATCACTTTATATAATGTTCATGAAAAAATACACATGGTTAAGCACAGAAAATATCAGATTAGGCGAGTTGTACTGTTTTTATCCATTTTAACTTTAATATTTTGCAGAGGGAAAACCTCAACACTAATGTTTTTCATTTTACATTAATGTTATACCATATTTGCTGTAACTGAAAGGTTTTCCTTTGCATTCTGTGAAGAATCATGATGGTGACTTACAGCCTAGTTTGTTTGTTTGTTGTTTTTCTTAAGAAAAATTATTAACATTTCCTTACGATGGCTATGGTTTAGAGCACAATGATGACTTTAGATAATATATTTCTTTTATTATTTCATTATTATGTTGTTGTAATGTGAATGGGACGCTGACAACGGAATGCGGATCCAAATGCTGGGTTTATTAGGACAATGGTCAGGCAAGCAACAGTCAACACAGGAACCAACAGATGTATACGGGCAATCCAAAGTCGTCAATACACAGGCGAGTGGTTAGTACAGGCAGGCAGCAGACAACGTGAAACAAACAAAACAAGCAAGGGTCAAACACAGACAGCAAGGCAAGGAAAAAGCATCGTAATGCTCACAGTACAGATAAACAAGACTGATGCGTGTGCGTGCGTGCGTGTGTGTGTGTGCTGTTTTTAAAGTCCATGTAATCAGTCCTTGACGATCCTCCGGCTGTGTGCGTGTGTGTGCGCAATCAGTGGAATCCAGAACACGTGTGTGTGAGCGGTGCATGACTGGATCTGTAGTCCATATTATGACGGATTTGTAGTTATATGGCTATTAGATCGCTGGTGATAGTGACAGTTGTAATGGCCATTTCAACCAAAAGAGCTGAAAGCTCCTAAATATTTCAAGTGTAATCATTTTGACCACCACTCCTTTGTTCACTATACTATCAACTTCACTAACGTTAACATGTACAACCTTGAAATTTTAATTTCTGCCTTATTTACACAATTTTAAGATATATTTTGCTTTACATTAATTTTATTTATTTATTTATTTTAAGTTTTAAAACGAGTTTCGGTTTGTTAAAAAAAAAATATGTAAGCCGGTTGTTAGTGTTAGATCTCTAGTATACTGGTTCTGTGCACAACACTGAGTGCAAATCAGTGATGCAAATACAATGAATATTTCAGTGGCCATGATTACTTTGTTTTTATTGTGTTACAAATCTGAAAACTGGAATCATTTAACCACCCTTGTACTCATGTTATATAT
Source organism: Danio choprae (assembly GCA_903798125.1). NCBI lineage: Eukaryota > Metazoa > Chordata > Actinopteri > Cypriniformes > Danionidae > Danio > Danio choprae. The sequence continues at coordinate 2,422,684 of CAIGQW010052735.1, read as the reverse complement.
GAATTTCCTTCTTTAAAATACATTTTATAGATGTGTTTTATCCATATAATGCTAGGGTACAGGATCACTTAAAAAATGCACAAAGAGAGGTTTTTTATACATGCCTGTCATTTTGCTTAAGAAGAAATGAAAAGATTCTTCAGCTGGTGTCACACAAGTAATACCATAATTTTCACCTAAAGCTTGATGTTTGGACATCCTGTACACATGCATTGTATTCAAGGCAGTGAACTTTTATTTTTTTAAATGTTGTTTGTCTTCATCTGAATTCATAAGTTCATATACAGTTCATACGGTATGTGATGTCACTAGTTTCTATTTAAAGGCTGTATTGTTTGTGATTTATATCTGCATTTTAGTTGTTGCATGCGCTAAATTTATATATTTTCTCTTTTTTTCTTATTTGTAACCAAGTTTTTGTCTTACATATCATGCGATTCATTTTACTTTGCATTGAGAAGATGATTCATTGGGATCAACAAATTACTTTTTTACTACTAAGTATAGTTTAACAAAATAATGAATAAAACAACTTCAAGGTAATGAAATAAAAAGCACTTTGTCATATTACACATACTCCGTCTATTAAATTAAGTACAGTAACTAATCAAACACATACAAAATGGGATTAAATCATCACCCTGGCATGCATAAGCCGACTATCTGTACTGTTTATATGAGACTGCCAGCTCAGTTTACACAAAGCCTTTGCAATTGTCCTCTTATAACCGCATTTCAATGGTCAACTGCTAAAAGTTTAAAGCCACTGATGAGTGACGACTGATGTCAAATTTGTGAATTTATGTGGAAGTCTTCACAGAAGGTATTTTCCATTGTACCACAGTTCATCGCAGTGTTATCTGGACTCATGCAGTGAATTGTGTATAGGCGGAGCAGCATGAAATAATAGATGTGCTCTTATTTGGCTATAGAGGGTAGATTTTGTTTATTTCCACACACTGCAGGTGGCAAGAGATAAATTGCATTTGCATTGCTGTTTTTTTAAAGGTTACCCAGAACGGGTTGAGATCTAGGGCATGCTAATGAAGGTGTACACAGAACTGAATTTAACAAACAGGGATAGTTAACCCCAAATTAACATTTACTCATCATTGTTTTTGCCCTTAACACATATGACTTTATTTACTCCACAGTGCACAAATAAAGGAAAAGCATGCACTCTGTGAAAGTGAGCAATGGAGCCATACGATAACATGGTGATCTTCTGTGCCTTCACAGACTTAGGGGTGTTCAATATTTATTGTTCAAGTAAGATAATACCATAAATGTTGTTTTAATGAAATGTGAGCTGTCACATATGTCACTTGCAACGCAAAAAAAAAAAAAAAAGCTGCAATCCAGTACTGGGAAACATCCATACAGACACATACACTATAGCCAATTTAGTTTATTCAATTCACTTATACCGCAATGGACTGTAAGGGAAACCGGAGCACCCGGAGGAAACCCACGCCTACACGGGGAGAACATGCAAACTTCACACAGAAATGCCAACTGACCTGGGACTCGAACCAGCGACCTTCTTGCTGTGAGGCGACAGTGCTAACCACTGAGCCACCCTCAAAATACATTAGAATAAAGTTATAAGGACCTAATTTTTAACTTATGAAAGAAAATACTTTATGGTTTGATATGATATGTTATGATATGATAAAGACAAGTAATATCACTCAAACAAGTGTGCCATGTTCTCACATATCAGCAAATGTGATGTTTATTTTATATAATTCAGCAAACAAGAAGTTAACATACATACAGCAAACAAGAAATTAGGATTAATTTTAGACAGTGTTGGGTAAAGTTACTTGCAAAACTAATATACAGTAAATCCATCATATGTCACTTGAAAAAAAGAAGTAACTGCAGTAAATGTGCTACTTGGTTTCTCTTTAAGGAAAATAATGTGAAAGTACTGTACAGTATGCATTATATAATTTTTGCATTTTTTAAGAGCTTGTAATATATTGCTTTTCAACGTAACTTCACCCAACATTGGTTTTAGAAACAATATTGTCAGTGCAGAACATTTGTGCATCTCAGGGCAATGCTGTAGTGATTCCTTCCTTCCTCTATTTGTGAATGTGTTACGTGTTGCAGTATTGAGTAAAACTTTATTTAAGATAAGTCCCTAGATTCTTGTTTTAGTTATAAGACTTCCTTTTCTAAAAATAAATACATAATTTTTTGTATCCCCTTTAAAACTTGCCTGTTGTGTTTGCTTGGGCAGTAGGAGACAGGACTCCAGGTGACATTATTTGTAAGCATCATCCTAACATGTTATGTGTGAAAGTTAGGGCCTTTGTACCATAACACAAGGGGCTCGTCTGGGTTTGAACACAGGACGTATTATAAATTTTAAATCTAATCGTTAATAATAAAATAAATAAATAAATAAATAAATAAATAAATAAATAAATAAATAATTGATAAACCATTAAGGCAGTCTCTTGCTTTTTTTCTAAATGAATCAAATAAATTGTTTAAATTACTAAATCACATATTAAAAAAGCACTAACATTCTTCCAGTCGTCAACTGGTGATTTGAGCTTCATATTTATCCATCCAGGAAATATGGAAATACGTGCTCCAGTTTACATTTTTGTGAAATCGTAAAAATGTACTTCAACATATATTTGACTGCAGTTTATAGATAAAATGAATGCTACAGGGCAGAATGAAACAGTTTTTGTTCCTTTTCACACCAATGATATTTATAGGTACATATTATTGATGAATTAAGAATTATTTTCATGTTGCTTTTGCCAAATAAACACCAAATATATACAACAAAGCAACTAAATAATGTGTAAGGTTTGTAACTGTATATGGACAACTTTTCTGATATGGTCAGTTTGGTTGATAGCTCACTCTATAGAGTTTTGTACTTGTGACGCACAGCTCTCAGGTTTAAAGTTCAGTGAAGCACGATTCAAAAAAAGGTAAAAGCAATATAAAATCAACATACTCTCATTCTAAAAACGTGGCCCTATATACATTCCTGGAGATCCTGAATTATGTAGCCAGAAGTACGTATGGCTGCATTTTGTCTTTAAAATGAATGCTACAGGGCGGTAAGACGCAGTTCCTTATCACACCAGCAGCTGACCGCTTACCTCGGTCGGTCAGCCAGTCAGTCAGTTGACAGCGGCCTCTGCTGAATGTACACGAGAAGAGCAGGCACAAATGGCACAAAAAGCATACACAGCGGCCTCTGGTGGATTTACATGAGAATAGCACTCGCGAGAGAAATCTGAGACCATATGCCTCTGGTGGATTCACGAAAACCAAAAATGCAAAAAAAAAAAAAAAAAAACATACCTCCTGGGAAGTATTTGGTGCTCTCCAGAAATGTATATAGGGCTATGTTATTTTCAGAATGAGCCTAAGTTGTATAAAATCATGGTAAACTACATGGTTGCAGTGCACTTTTCTCTTACGTTTGCTTTTGAAAACACTATTGTTTGGGTTTAGGGAAGGGATATGGGGCATTTATTTGTAGGTGATCTTTACGACAAGCCATGCCTTCTCGTGGATGGGTCAAGAAGGACGTGACTTTGAAAATTACAAAAAAAAATAAAATGTTTACCCCAAGTAACAAATTTCAGGTTCACCAAAAACTGTAGACAGTGCCCTCAAGTGGATTTATCATCTCTAACATACAACAAAATGCACACGGAGCAATGTATTTTACATTTTGCAAAAATGTTGGCCTGGGACACGTATTTTCAATGATCCGGCCAAGACACCATCACTAGAACAGCACTATATTATTTAACAATTTCCATTATCAAAGAAACCTTAGGAATACTGAAATGTAATTAGGCAACATACGGTAAAGGTTGAGTTTGTTATAAAAATAATAAAGAAACCACACCGGTTCAACAATGCACACATTTCTTTTTCCCTGTGTAGTAAACAATCAATAACACATTACAAAGTCAAACACTGGACATGCCTAAACCGTGTCCTGTAGTGTCTCCATAATTCAGTTTGTCTACAGAGATTGATAAATGTGACTGAAATATAATCTACATTTCTATTAGAGTGACAGGCTGCCAACTGGCTAAGAGCTTTGCATAACAACAAATGTGTCATGGGCCATTACGAAAACACAAAGTTATCAAACACTACACTAAATAAACTATCAATCTGAATATGATTATTTAAACAGAATAAATGCAAATAGTTACCAAAAATGTATGGCGTTTTTTTTTTCCACAAGAGCTCCACTAACTGCAAAACAAGAGTCACTTTAGTATATCAGAGACTCTATAGTAATATCCCTTAATACAGAGTTTAGAATGCATTTCTAGAACACCAAACCCTTTCTAACTGTATGTAGCAATATAAAGAGTGTAGGTCACAGAGTTATCTAGAGTCCATGTATTGCTTTTCTGCCAGAGCACAGACTCTGATGCTTTTCATCTACTGGCCATTGGTAATAAATGAATAGTAAATCCAACACGTGGCTTTTGAAAATGACATGATCTCACCTCCCCTATTATTTTCATTGAAACTCAGTTATACATGCATAACTTTGATTGATAGTCGGTGTCATTTAGCAAATGTTATGGAAATAATATGTTATTATCTTGTCATTATTCATGTAAAAAAATAATAATAATAAAAATAAAAAATATATATGTTTTAAACCAGTCTGTTTCTAAGAAGTACAACTATTTGAAACCACACTTGAAATCATTTTCAGAAGGAAGAAGGAAGTTTACTGATAAACTGAGATGGTTCTGAGACCAAATAATTGTACCAAGTACAAAGTGATTCCAAGTGCTCCATTGAATGGGTTGCAATCTTCTTCTCTCTTTGCAGAGATAGATAAAGGCTCAAAGCAAAGAAATGTCACCTCGGTTAATGGATTGTAAGAGCTGGTGAGACCTATCTGTCACTGATCGCTTTCAGCCTGTTTTCATCTGTCAGTGACCCGCAACACAGGACACAATATGGCTCTGTATCATTCATCATTACTTTAATGAATGTGCAAGTATGGTCTTCTGATACGCTCGTTTAAAATTACTTCATCAAAAGTCACATACAGTATATTTTTTTTATGTTAGTGTAATGTGTTATGTATAATGTTGAGGGTTAATGCACCTTTTGTATGGTTTTATATCTTATCTAATATATTTATAGCCAAGTATCTCCTATTTGATAATACTAGAATAGTACTTTCTAGAAAAAAGTTGAACTGTTTCAAAATTGAATTGTTGAGAGAAAAACAAGATTCAAACATTATAAACAGGTATTGCAGCACCGTTTACAATGACTAATTTAAATGTAACAGTATTCAGAACATAAAAAGGCCTGAACAGTATAAAACAAACAAGAAAATTACAGTGGAACATGTTTTGTTTGCTTTGCGTTCTTTTTCATCATATACTGTAAGTCACTTTGGAAAATAGGTCACATCACGTACTTCTGTTGTTTACAGAACAGACAGAGACAATAAAGGATAATAAATCAATATTTGTTTTATTATGGTTCTGTTACCATTCTTTCAACTTTCAAATAGTAATGTTGTCATTTAGAGCATTTTTTAAAGAAAACGACAATTGTTCAGAATAATAAATGTTTTCATTTATTGTTATTTAATATAATTTAATACATTTACTTTGTGTACTCTAAAAAACCTGTTTTGGTGTGTGTGTGTGTGTGTGTTTGTGTGTGTGTGTGTGTGTGTGTGTATTTGCTTAAACTGCATATGTTCTTCATATAAACACATAAATCAAAACTAACCATATCGATTTTGTTAGCTCACATTGTTAGTTTTGTGGTTTGTGGCTAGTTTTGTTATTAGGAAAAAAAAAGTAGTTTGCCCTTGAAATCTGAAAATGCACTTCCTGTTTTCAGTTCAATTCTCAGATTAGGCCTGTCTGAGGAATTGGTCGTGGCTAACCACACCCTTCCAACTGTCAGTTTTGACATTGCTATGACAACAAACAGAAATGGTGAGGAGGAGGTGTTTGCTAGGTTGTAATAACCCTTTTCCCCATCTTTCTGAATGAAATGTCTACTTTACTACATCCATTCAGCTCGCAACCATAGCCACTGTTTTCATTCATTCATTCATTCATTTTCCTTCGGCTTAGTCGGTGAACCGCCAACTTATCCAGCATATGTTTTACACAGTGGATGCCGTTCCAGCTGCAAACCAGTACTGGGAAACATCCATACACACTCATTCACACACATACACTATGGCCAATTTAGTTTATTCAATTCACCTATAGCGCATGTCTTTCAACTGTGGTGGAAACCGGAGCACCCAGCGGAAACCCACGGGGAGAACACGGAGAGAAAATGCAAACTCCACACAGAAATGCCAACTGGCCCGGCCGTGACTTGAACCAGCGACCTTCTTGCTGTGAGGCAACAGTGCTAAGCAATGAGCCAATGTGACACCTGGCCACTTTATCATTTAATATTCCATTTCTCTAGGAACTGCGGCACGATACAAAAAATGTAAGACTTACCAGTATGTGTCACTATTGTTTACATATGTATATTATAAGTGATAGATGTTATTATGTTCCAGGATATTTGAAAAAAAATAAATAAGTGTACATATTTACCATGTTATTTTAAATGCAGGTACATTTATGTTGTATATCATATACGTCATAATTCAACTAGATTACGGATATGTGTATTACCAAGAGTTGTTTTTTTAATTTTTTTATTTCTCTCAGTCTGTTATTGTTCAGGGCTGGTACGCTTGCCGGTTTATAACCTAGCATCTGTTTAATTAAACGAGGAAGAACGTCCAGGTTTTTTATAGACTAGAGTAGCGTTAGTACTCAGGCTGCCTAGTTTGTGAATGAACATTGTGTATGTGTATGCAATAAAAGTTCAAAAGTGGCTCGAGTTGTATCCATCGTGCTTGCCCTGAAACTCTTCCAGTGGGGAGTTTGAGGTACAGCAGGTAACTTAATAAAACCTGGACAAAAAAGGCTTTCAGCTTCCAATTTAGCAAATAATGACTGTTTTCATTATAATCCTAAACGTTTTAGTAACAATGTAAACTAACCAAAAGAAACAAAAGTGGCATTTCAACGTAGTTCTGACATATTGCTGATACGTTATAACTTAGAATGATGTTTCCATATGAGAGCTTTCTCCAATTGCTTATAAAGTGTATATTTATTGCTTGATTCCAAACTGAGCAAAAGTCAGACAAGCAAAGAGTTCGCTGAGACATCCGCTTTTAGAGCTTTTCCAGTGTACATATGTTTATGAACTACATTATTCACAAGCTTATGCTTTCATTTTGAAGCTTCACTCTCCATCACTAAAAAAAAACACTGGATTTGTTTTGCACTTTTTCAGCAGAGGGGAAGGAGTCATTCATCATTTGCAGGATAACTCCACACACACACACACACACACACACACACACACACACAC
>CAIGQW010052735.1:2385408-2405667 GCA_903798125.1 Danio choprae | reverse complement strand
GAGAGAGAGAGAGAGAGAGAGAGAGAGAGAGCTCGAGAGAGAGAGAGCTCTGGAGACCCCAATCCTGCATATGTTTTATTAGACAGGTGAGCAACCATTTAGATTTTGATCAAGTTTGCAATGTGCAACAATGTAGCCACCAAGCTTATACATAACATCATAACAATGTTTAGCACACTCAAATGTATTGTTAATATTTTTTCAACCGCATTAAACATATAGTTTAGCTTCACATTAAGACTGACATGTTTGAGTTTAACATGAGGGTAAGAGCATTCCAATGTTACTTCTACTGTTTCATTTTAGTGAATTAAAAGGACTAAACCACAACATTTACTGTTTTTTTCCCTTCATTACACATCCATGAACATGATTGCCATCGACTGTCAAGGTGAAGACAAAAGCTCGCATGATTCCATGCTCCTAATAGTGATTAGTTACTTTACCTTTAAAAAAAATGGAGCAAATCCGCTGGAACTTGGAATTATGCACATAGTTCATTTACTCTATAATTTGAAGACAACTGGGTTTACTCACATTTTTACTTTAAGTAAAGTCAACTTATCACTATAAAAGCAACGGATTTACTGACTTTTTTAAGTAAAGTCAATTTATCACTATGAAAGCAATGGGTTTACTCACTTTTTTAAGTAAAGTCAACTAATCGCTTTAAAAGAAACAGGTTTACTTACTTTATTAAGTAAAGTCAACTAGTTGTTGTTTATGATGTCTTCAAGCTACTGTATACCTTTGCTCAGGTTTTTGTTTTGAATAAGCAGTTTATAGATGTGAAACGTGCATATTATGCTGCTAATTTATTTAGTAAATATCTGTCATGTATTTTTATGTCTTTCCTCCTAATACTCCCTTAAAAATTTATTTGTAAATCTTTCTCCAAAAAATCTGTCTTTGCAGGTTTACTCACAGTTCTCTAAATGATTGTTAATGGTTGTATTAAAGAAGTTCATGTAACCGGTTGAAACTGAAGAAACACATTGACCCTTCAGAGCCAGCTGCTAATGTGGCTAGTGAATGGATTGGACGGATCTGTTAATGAGCTTGAGGATAGAGTCAGACCTTCACTAATGACCCTAGATAGAAAAATGTCACAAGGACATTCTATGACTTCTAATTAACTGTGAAAAAAATCATCTCTTAGATTAAGTCCCATTCACAGAGCCCACAGAGTAACATATAAACCTAAACCTTGTCATCCTGTGACTCAGCAGGTGATCATCTGGTTTTCCTTTCTGGTCTCTGAATGAGAGGCCGTCAAGGCATTTACAAACAGGGTGGCGTGAAAGAATATTATCTTGTGTGCATAGGCAAGATGCCCTTGCTTCTGTCAGAACAACCTGTAAAACAACCATACATCAGCAGAAATGTGTACATCAATGAAAACAGATCAGTCTGATAAAATGTGCTTAGCTGTTATATGGGCATAATGTACACAAATCACATGTTGGTGACTCTTCATCTTTCAGTAAAACAATCACTGCATCCCAAATGGCACACTATACACTATGTACTTAAACAATGCATACGTATGCACTTACACACTCAACAACTATGTGTATAGTATATATAGTATATTTAGTGTCATCCCAATTGGAACAGATTTTACCAACCAGAAATTCAAACTGTTTCCCAGATGATGTTTGACGGTTACCAAGTTAGTGAAACAAATGACCACACTACCAAATAGTAACTGCCATGAGTATAACTGCATTCACCATCAGGAGGTGGCATGATCGCTCTCGTAGGATAATTTTTCTTTCACAATCCAAAATAAATAAAGTAATCCAAATAAAATGTCCAATAGCTCCGCCGCTTCCACACTGTGAGCAAATCTGCAGCCGTGTGTGAAGTGTCCAACATTACACACTTATTTTTCTTTCATCTTCGTATTTAAAGTCCACTTATTTTGTGAATGCACTACTTACACTATTTTCGTAAGTTGCATAAGTATGCGATTTGGGACGTACCTAATATAAAATTTTCAGTGACCGATATTAGCAGCGTTTGCCCCTGGTAATTGCCCACCAAGCAATTTTGCTTTTGAAAGGCATCCAAGCATAGAGGTCTTGACTAAAACAATGCTGAATTTGGACTAACTAGTGAGACTAGTCATTAAGTAGACAGATTAGACAGATTTTACATCTATAGTTATTTATTCTTGTCTATTTGATGACTACTCTATTTTTATAATAATTCAGTTTTGTTTTAGCCAAGACGTCTATGTTTGGATGGCTATTAGATGTCTTTTAATCACACACACACAAAAACTGCTTGTATACAGTAGGACTAATTATAGGAACTAATCTCCAGGCCACCAAACGATTTTTCCCTTTTGGCCTTTTCCTAGATGCATTCATACCTTTAATAGTAACTCAAATAACATAATCCAGCCACAACAGCAACGTCAACAAAATAAACTGTTGTAATATGGACGATACTATGATCGAAGCTAAGTTTTTGTTGTGCGTCGTGGGTTTTGTGATAATGGAGATTGAATATAGACATGAACGCTTTGTGAATAAAAGAGCCAAAAAGAGACCCAAAGAATTGAATCACTTACAGCAGCATGCAGTGCTTCTGTATATATCACCAATGCTGAGAAAAGAATATACTGCTACAGACAAAGGCTGTGTTTTGTATCACATGTTTTCACCCAATCAAGATACATTTACATCCCTGATCATTTCTAGGGTGCTGGATTTGACACTAGTTTGCTTGTGTGAAGTCATTTTTCAGCTTTAGCTCCATCGTTAAATTGGTCAAATACATGCGAAAGTGTGTCTCAACGTGGCACTTAGTAAATATTCACATAAACCCTCATTTGTTATGTCATAAATGAACATTAAGACCAAAATAATCATGATTATGATTTTTTCCAAATTCAAGCAACCCTACCATAAGGTAACCCTAAGTTATGCAGCCTTTCGGTACAAATTTGCACATTTTTAAAAGTGACAGCATGTGTACCTTTATTTCTGAGAGTGAAATGAACATTTTATGAACTGTTCTAGGCTGGTTAATTCAGAAGTTGTACAACAAAGTCTGCCAGCAAAGTAGATCTTAAAGTTGCTGAACTAGTTCAATCATATTTACTATGTTCTTGGAGGGGGGAAAGAATCATGAGGCTGATTCAGGTGAGCTTATCTGTGAATATGACTGATGATGATGATAAAGAAGTCTGAATGGATTGTGCTGGGGAAGAAGCTCAGGACATCTAATCATTGATGCACTCAAAGCCTTGAGAATAACATGGTGCTAATGAAAATCACTGCAGCAAAAAAGGGATGAATGAAAGGCAGGAGTGAATGCATTCAAGTTTTAATAGGGGAATGGTGGCTGCAGATATGATTTAGGATATGACATGCATCACCTTTTCTAAAACTTTCTGAACAACAGCATTTTGCCTAAATATACAGCTGCCTGAGATATGGTCAAATGAAGACAGGTCTATCACCTGCATCATTTATAATAGGTCTGCCACAATAATCAATGTACTGAGTACACAATACACTGTAAATGTCAGGTTCCACACAATTCCTTCATGTTGTCCAAACGCATTAAGTTAACTGTTTTTATAAATTTAAGTGGACTAAACATAAAACAATTAAGTTGTCACAAAAAACTCAAGAATTGTGTTGATTCAGCTCATTTTAAATAAGTAGTTTGAACAAGCAGCAAAAATAATTTTTTGAGTGTACATGGATGTGACCTCAATTATTTTTTAGTTGACGCAATATATTTTGCCCATACTGTTTACATAAAAGTGAATGACACAAACATGTACAAATTAGCTCTGTTTTAAAGCTGCAGTCTAACTTCCAGAAAAGTGTGAGTGCAAAAAAAAAAATGCTTTCTTACTATGGAAATCATTGGGTGCCAACTACTAGCTCTCTTTAAAACATCCTCATTTGTATTCAACAGAAGAAAGAAACCCAAATAGGTTTTAAACAACTGAAGGGAAGGTAATCATACCTGTCAACCCTCCCATTTTTCTCGGGATGCTCCCGTATTTCACAATTCTATCCCGCTATCATTCCGTAAATGTATTTTCCCGTATTTCTCCCATACTTTTAATCTTTCTATGAAGGGTGGCAATAAACATCAAAGAGTCTATCCTGCCTTCACGCAATCCATACCGACGAACTACTTGCTCTTAAATGTGAATCTGTTCTGTGCTTTTTATTTCATATAGGCATGAAAACACTTTGAAATAAATATAAAAACGGCAGGATTCCCTTCCTTTCCATTGCAGGTGCCATTATGTGGTGCGTGACTGTCAGACGTGCTGCATAATGATAAATAGACGCTGTTTCCCAAACGCATTCTGTACACGTGATTTGAAGCGGAGCGAAAGTGGACACTCTGGGTTTTGGGTGCATGTTTATACAGACATAATAATAATAATAATAATAATAATAATAATAATAATAATAATAATAATAATAATAATAATAATAATAATAATATCTAAACATGTCGATCTTGGTGGGTTTTCTTTTAAACACAACAAATTTTGTCTTAAATGAACATAAAAAGTTAGGAAAGCAATCGAATGCTTTCATTATAGATCTGTGCCTTTTTAAAGTGACACCTCTGTTATTTAATGTAATCAAATGAAAAATCTAAATGAGAGATTCATTCGCTGCTATTTAATCAGAATTGGGTGGGGTGGGGTATTCCTTATTTTCACAATATTGATGGGTTTGAAGGTAATTGATGGCAGAATTAGAATTTTTTGTGTGAACTTTTTAAAGCCATTTTACAATGACATTTACATTCTACATCACTTCTGCCCCTTGATAGTGTTTATGCCTAGTTGTATTATTATGCTGTTGAATAATCATTAGATTATAATATGTGGCATAAAATTCTTGAAATGACAAAAAGGTTGCTGGTTCGAGCCTTGGCTGGGTCAGTTGGCATTTCTGTGTGGAGTTTGCATGTTCTCCCTGTGTTGGCGTGGGTTTCCTCCGGGTGCTCCGGTTTCCTCCACAGTCCAAACACATGCACTATAGGTGAATTGGGTAAGCTAAATTGTCCGTAGTGTATGTGTGTGAATGAGATTGTATGGGTGTTTCCCAGTGATGGGTTGCAGCTGAAAGGGCATCCGCTGCGTAAAACATATGCTGAATAAGTTGGCGGTTCATTCCGCTGTGGCGACCCCAGATTAATAAAGGGACTAAGCCGAAAAGAAAATGAATGAATGAATGTTTCCTACATAACTGCTGAATTCATGCTCAACAGCATTGTGTTTATTTGTTGGGCTCTAGCTGCAATTAGAAGGCTTTGATGCTTAAAAGACTTTCGGACTTCTCTTTGAGAAGATCGTGACCTAGTGTAACGTTATAGGAAACATACCATTATCTACCATCAGTAATCAGGATAACAAGCTGTACACATCCCTTTGAGTCTACAAACAGAGCAAAATAACAACTAAACAACTATGAGTAAACCAGCCATATGATGTTAGAGGGGCACAATATATTGTTTCAGGGTCCCCATCCCAATGGGCGCAATATTCACAATGCATAATTTGCAATGTTATGTAGAGATCAGACGTGACTAGGTACATATGCTTTGAACATATGCTATTTGTGGATTAATTGAACATCAAACTTAAGTTTATTTAAATGTTATTTAAGTCATGTCACTGTGCAAACATTAATGAGTTTAAAGCATTCCGGAGCAATAAAAACAAACAAACAATAACAATAACTTGTAGTTTAAAAAAAAGATTAATTGTACTTAATTTATACAGTAAAGACTGTGTTCGTTTACATTTGATTATTACATTTCTGTACCTTTTTTAAATTTCTTTTGCATCTTTTGTCTATTGCATTTATCTATGCTTGAAATTTGTTTATTATGTTTTATTCAGATGCACTCCCCTATAATAATCCCAATAAATCTGAAGTTTTCCAAACAGAGCTATTCAAGTCATCTAGTAAAATTATTTTCACATTGCTATATATAAATATATATATATAATTTATCCCTTCTGGATTAATTAAAATATGGAAAAGTTTATATTTAGATGTAGGTAAAGGAAAAATTTGGGAAACTTTGATCTAATACATAAAAATATATGTGTGAGAACTATGTCTGAGAAGATGTTTTTAAAGAACAATGTTGAAATCAAGAGTAAGTGGTGTATTCCCCAGTGTCTCCGAAATCTCCCCACGGAAAGACAAGAAATCGACAAAGCTTTGAAGAACAAGAAAACCAGGACTGCAAGCTCCTTCACATGAAAGAAGGATTTCACTGTCATTCACTAAAAGTGTAGAAGGCTGATGCGATCAAAGCTTAAAATCATTAAAGGCCAATATTCTATAGTATAAAGATCCAGTGACGCAGGGAGGAAATTTTTTTGCATCTCCTTAAATCAATGCCTACAACTAATTGGATTTTCTATATTACATTAAAACCAGTTAACTGTTGTCTATGTTTTTGCTTTATCTAAATGGACCGGATGATTAAGTTTAGAATGAAAGTGCGCAGAGACAACACGCACCCAGTTTAGTCCACCTCTAGAGAACATACCACTTCCCAACCTGCTATTCACTCACTTTAAATCAATAAGCAATTTGGGCAGCAGCTTCAACAATCTCCAGCACTGCAATCCATTTAGACAATAAAATATGTATCAACCACTTACTGGAGACTTTAAAAGACTTAATGACACCAGGACAACACTGTGAAAAATAACAGCACCCACTAATCCTACATGGTTAATTCATTTAAACGTCTGCCATTAGTCAACCAACTCTTAGCCATTGATGCTTGAGAAGAAAATTTAGCTAGTGTTTGATCCCTGACGCTTGTGTGGTTTTCACTACTCTTGGGTAACGCGAGATGAGAAGAGCCGGAAACCACTACAACAGCATCGAGAGCTCTCGACAGCTCAACTTGTCTAGCTACATTCAAAAGAAACTACTGCTCATTCTTGACAGGGAAGCAGAAATAAAAGGAAACACAGGTCTTACATTCAGGATGAGAATAAGAAATGTCACCATGAAAGTATAACAACACAAAAGCGTTTTTAGCTAGTAATAATAGGGCAACGAATCTCAAGTTTTGTGATTTCACAAATGGTTTGTTGGTTGAAATTAAGGACAGTGTTTGGCCTTTACATTTCTTTTATTCTTTCCAGATCAAAAAAATAAATAAAAATCTTGACCCTATCAGAAATTATACCTCCTTTAATATTTTAAGTATTGGATAACTATTCATTCATTTTTCACCTGGTCAAAAAAATCACAATTTCAAAATGAGAAATTGAAATAAATACAGTTGTGGGGGAAATGTTGGACTAGTTAAGGCTAAGGTTATGGTTATCTTAATTGTAAGTCATCTTGAGGACCTTTTGGAAGTTTGCTTAATCACCATAATAGAGCTGTGCAATTGATTGAAATTGTATCGAAATCACGATTTGGACATGCATGACATCGCCTTACAGCCCGATTTTCCCACAGTATGCTATTTGAACCAATCCTAATGCACCTAAACAGATTATGAGAACAGGAGACTGAATAGCCTGTGTATACAGGGATGATGAGTTTAGCACGTATGATTACGTATGATTTGTTCAATTTCTATACTTAAATACTGTTGGACTCCCCAGAAAACCATACAGCACTGTTTATTTAACTTTTACTTTTGCTCTGTTGTATTTATTTATGTTTGTTATTTATTCATTCATTCATTTTCATTTCGGCTTAGTCCCTTTATTAATCTGGGGTCGCCACAGCGGAATGAACCGCCTTGTTATTTATTATATTTTGTGCAGATGTCGATCTAATCGATATAAACTTAAGCTATTCAAACTACCTGGTAAAATTATATTCATATTTCAATATATATGACAAAAAATATTATGCTTTACTATATCATGCAGCCTTAGCTTAAATAACAGCTTAAAATTTAGAGAATGTTTCTTTTCTTCTTTACAATTCTTCTTTGCAGCTGAGCAATTCCAGTGTCATGAGTGTGACATTTGCAGTAAAAATTCTAAACATTAATTCACAGAGAAAGTGAATGTTAACATTATATTGAAGCATCAGATTATACATTTATTATATAACCACAGAATTATGAGATCAGAAAAATATCAATCTGTAGACATTTTTTAGATTTTGAATGAAGAAAATAAAAATGCACTGTGGATGTGACGAAAAAAAGTATGCAAGTTTACAGTATACAGCATACTTTGTAGAAATTCTGTAAATTAAACTGCACAACCCAAAATAAATAATGCTTATCAAAAGGATAAGAGTTGGCTCTCTATAGATATAACAAAAATCTCTCCATTACGGATGTGACAGATGTGAATCTGCCACTTGTGTGACTTTAGTAAATCAAATATAATAGTTTGAAAACATTGACAGAGATATTTTAGAGTATTTTTAAAGTACTGTAAAATACTTGCTTGCACAAAAAATGTAGAAACAGTTTTGCTATTTTGGTGAAAACTTTTTTTCAGGGTTGGCAGGGTTGACATTTGCATGGAATTGCTCAGTAAACGCCTTGATAAAACTCCTAATCCACTTCTATCACATTCACACATAACCCCTTCAACCTTACTGAGTAACTTTCCACAGTGAGTGAATCCCCCTGCACTTACAGCATTTCACCAGACATCTAAAACTCTCTGTCCACCTTCAGCACATCAAATATTAACGCCAACAAACTCTTACATAATCTTACACACTTTCTGGAGCTTTTCCCTCACTCTAACAATCTTTAGTCCAAATACAAATCAAACAACAAATATCCACTTCTGAAATATCTAGAACACCACAAACTAATGAGAATACAATAAATAAACGTTAATTTCCAGTATCAAAGCCAGGGTGCGAATTACAGGGGTGTTTGGGGGGTCTAACCCCCCTAATTAACATTTGATCCCCCCTGAAGGACATAAAAACAAGATGTATGGGGGGGATGTATAATTACAAAATAGTTTGCTCTAATCTGTAACCTAAATAATATTACACCAATTGTTAAGCACCAACAATATAATTTTATCGATTTCAAACCGGCAAATCTAGAGCACCAACAGACAGTGTAGGTATTCACAAAACATATTTCTTTAAAAAGGTTGTTTGTTTCATAGTCATCCATTAATAGGTGAAGGAAAGCAAACTGGTCACGGTTAATATCACAAATGTCATTGAGAACCACTCAATATCCCTCAAAACACTGAAAGCATAATAACAAGTTTGATTTATAAATTAGATGTAATTGAAATAAATATATAAATTTGGTTCACTGAGGCATATTACCGAACATAACCAACCCCCCCTCCCTGGATCGTCAGTGACTTCTATATGGCTAATCAACTCCAGAAGGGGGGCAGTTTAGTGAAACAATTTCCTGAAATAGATGTATAAGCCCACCATTTTTCAGTTGATCATGTTCCATATTTCTGTTTCTATCCATTTCTGCCCTAATAGTGCAGTTCTGTAGATCCACAAGCGGGCCCTGAGGGAGGCGCCACCTTTAATAGACTCCTGCCTCTGGCTACTGTGACTATTATAAACCTTCATTAGGCCCCTCCAATCCTGCTGTATCTACCCCTGACCCAGAGGCTCAGAGCACACGCATAACCCACTTTCACCCTTCTGGAGCATCTGTGGCGAGGAGGGCCAGCAGGGCCAGCAGGTGGTGCCTGACCGAGAGCACTGGTCTGGCTAATGCAGAGACTGACATGCTGCAGATGGACAGACCAGGGGTCAGGATGTGTTTGACTTCAGTGTCCAGAGCAAAGGGAACAGCTTATCGTGACATGCTTGGTTGTACAGTATGAAGGACACCTTGAGGGTGTAGACTTCAGTAAAGATGATAAAACGCTACAGTTTGACACCAAAAAAGCAAGAGATAGCCATTGAAACTATAAAAAGAAAAAAACATGAGAAGAGAGTGAAGCAGTAGAGAGCAGGAGTCAAGCTAACTGCTGCCAACGCCTTTCCAATGTCCAGTCCATACAATTTGGTGTAAATAAGTACGTTATGTTACTTGTTGACATTTGTTGTTATTCATTCATTCATTCATTCATTCATTCAATCATTCATTCATTCATTCATTTTCTTTTCGGCTTAGTCCCTTAATTAATCAGGGGTCGCCACAGTGGAATGAACCACCAACTTATCCAGCATATATGCACTCATACACTACAGACAATTTAGCTTACCTGATTTTCCTATAGCGCATGTCTTTGGACCAGAGCACCCGGAGGAAACCCACGTCAACACGGGGAGAACATGCAAACTCCACACAGAAATGCCAACTGACCCAGCCGAGGCTCGAACTAGCGACCTTCTTGCTGTGAGGCATCAACGCTACCCACTGCGCCACCGCGCCGCCCTGCTGTTACACATATATTCATTTATTATGTAAAAAAATCCAACTAAAATAAATCTCATAAATTCTCTAAACACTAGGCATGACAATTAGTGGTGGCTAGGTTCTTGACTAGGTTTGACAATTAGGAGTGGAAATCACCAGATTCCGTACTATACGGTTTTATCACAATTTATGTGTTGGGATACAATATTATTGCAATTTTTTAATATATTGCGGTATTCTGTAAAATTTCATTTCAGTATGTTGATGCATTTTCATCTGAAATGGAATACTGAGTAGGGGGCGGGGGTTTCTTCTTGTGCATCACTCCGTTGTACTAAACTATTGGTAAAAGAGACGTGGTTAAGAATATTGTGACTAAAGCACCAAACACTGAAGCAAATGTTCAAACTTTGAATGAAGATTACCAAAACAATTTTTCAAATTAATTTGCACAGATTAATTGTCACCTAAAGAATAACAATGTGCACTAGCAAAATAAACATTATAAGTTTGGATTTCACACAGACTTTAACTAAACAGAAACATTTCTCAGTGCGTCAAGCAGATAAACTGACAATCACTTTAATAAAAATCTGTCATAAATGTTGTATGCACCTTTCTGTAATGCCGCTATCTTTATTTTTAAATAAAGGCATCAGCAAAGGTGGCAAAGAAGTAAAACTTGAAACGACATAAAACCATGCGTCAATATAATATTGTTGTATAGAAAATATTGCAATACTTTGGTGTACCAATATTTTTTTCCCACCACTAACAATATATTGTTAAACGTTGATACAATGCCTTCCTGTATCTCAAATAGCAGAGCACTGTGCTAGGGTGGCAATGAAACGTTTTTGGGTTCAATTCCCAGCAAAGCAACAACTGATATCCAATACGTTCCAATACGTTCATTCAATCTAAAAAACAATAGATGGTTTATTATTATATGATGAAAGTGAATTTAAAAGATTATGTGCATAAAAAAAGAGTTAGAGAGTGTTTATCTGTAAGTGATCCAAAAAAGCTTGCATTGAAACTTACCACCTTAATAAAAAGCATTTTTGTTGACTTTTTGTTGACTGTCTCAGGAATAATAATAAATAAAACCCCTCCTCATTATTTTTTTCTTATAAAATTACATTCTATTATTTTATCTTGACTTCAGTATGGTGATATGTATATCAAATCGTGACTTGAGTGTATCATTACATCTCCACTAAACACTGATGTCTAAAATAGACTAACCTTTTGAAAGTCACTTGAAGCTTTACCAAAGTTTGTATTAGATATCTAAATATTTCACCCAAGCCTGCTCCAAATTTGCCAGCCACTTTATTTCTGTCGAGAAAATAACTGTGGTGAATTTGTTAGAAATATCTTTGCCCTAAGAGCATCCTGCATTGCAGTGCATTGTAAAAACAAACATACTGTAGTAGCAGAAATAACCGAATTTTAAATTGTGCCATTAATTATTTAAATTTGTTAAACATATGGTCACTGTCAGATGAACCTTGAAACCTTGTTCGTGTAAAGCCACTACTTTTCAGGAAACAACTTTTGTTTTTAGGAAGAAGTAATTTTTTCCTATCATTGAATGCTAGACAAAGGCACTGCTCCACTCCTCATATTCATAAAACATTAGCACTGCAGACAGTGATTCTTGAACAGTACTTATTGTATTAAATCATCATGTTTACCCTAATTTACTGTATAAACACATAAATACACATAACATTTGTTCAATAAATACAATATCAAAATATCTATAATTTGAAGCCATTAATAATTCTAAAATAAATTAAATATATAAAACAAATATGATTAAATAAGGCGCAGTGGGTAGCACGTTCGCCTCACAGCAAGAAGGTCGCTGGTTCGAGCCTCGGCTGGGTCAGTTGGCGTTTCTGTGTGGAGTTTGCATGTTCTCCCTGTGTTGGCGTGGGTTTCCTCCGGGTGCTCCGGTTTCCCCCACAAGTTCAAAGACATGCGGTACAGGTGAATTGGGTAAGCTAAGTAGTGTATGTGTGTGAATGGGTGTGTATGGATGTTTCCCAGAGATGGGTTGCAGCTGGAAGGGCATCCGCTGCGTAAAACATATGCTGGATAAGTTGGCGGTTCATTCCGCTGTGGCGACCCCAGATTGATAAAGGGACTAAGCCGAAATGAAAATGAATGAATGAATGAATGAATGATTAAATAAAATGGCATTAACATTATTGAGATTAACATTATAACATTTGAGATATTAGATGTTAGGGACAAATAGGGCAAGAATCTAAAATGTCAATTAAAAAGTTCATTGAACAAACACATGAAAGAAAATCAAACAAAGAACAGGGTCATCAAGGGAATAAAGCAAATCCAAACACAAGCACAAGTAAGGACAATGCCATGAAGGACAATGGCAGACAAACAACAAAGACAAGACATAACTGAACATCAACAAAGACTACAAACAGACCACAACATGGTTGACAAACAGGAAATTAAAAGGTGCCATAGAATGAAAATCTATATACATAATCTATATAGAAATCTGTATGGATATACATTTGGCAAAGTTGAATAATAGGACTTCAGTGCATGGAAATGATATACTGTTTGCCTCAAACACCATTTGTTTATCATTCTCATGTACATCTTGAGTGTAAAATCGTGGTAAAAACAGGCCAATCCGAACAAAACACTGCCTCTGATGTTACTCACAGAATCATTAATATGCACGCCCCCAGCAGCGTATGAAAGACGGATTATAAAAGATTATTCAGCACCAACCAGAAGAGACATGAGGCATGTTTAACTGTATCTATTGTTAGTGTAAAATGTATATTGTATAAATTCCCATATACATTTGCAATGTGGCAATAGACACATGTGCATGTTTGTAATGAGGCAACAAACACATGTACACTCTTGAATAAGTATTAAATGCACTTTTAGGCATCGTGACATATCAATCAGCTCTTACTGTGATTTTTTTCTGGAGTGAAGGGATGGAGTGAAACTGTTAATGCAGAGTTTGATATTAATTATTTGTAAGCTATTGAGCAAACTGACTGCTCTGGAAAAGCTGTCCAAAGTTGGCAGCGTCACACCTCCCCACAGCTCTTGTTTTACCCAGAAAATGCAGGCAAATGAATATTGAGGCATGTATTTGCAGGTTATCAAAAATGTAGCCCTGGGCATATATTCAATGAGCCTGGGATGTGTAAACCAGTGATGATTGGAGTCTATCACAGTCATATCTGATGAGCATGTGAACACAATGACCAATCAGCAGTGTTCAAGAATCCACTCAGCAGTGCTAAAAATGCTTCAGTACAGACTCATAGAAGGTGGTGCATACAACTGCGCAGTCTCACAGCTTACCTATACTGTATAGTAGCAAAGACTATAGAATACACAAGATGTGTCACTCGTATTTTGAATGGGAAAACGTATAATCATCAATATGGCAAATTAAGCCCCACCTTCTAGTACATGAGCCAATCATTGATCGCTATAGACTGATGTTTTTCTAGGGGAGGTACTCGGACCAGACAACAGTTTCTGCATTTCATGTTATGAATCCTCTACGCTCAGTAAACACACTGGAATCTTAGCGAATACTTGCTTCACAGATATAAAAAATATATATACAAATAAAACTTGAAATCTCTATATTTTAATGAACCAACTACACATGACATTAATTGTTTTTTTGGTTTTGTAATGTGTATTAAATGAATGCAATATACAGTCCGTCCCGTTAAAACGCTCATCACAAGACTCGAATGCAACCCAGGCTCATTCTGAAAACATACCGCTATATACATTTCTGGAGAGCGCCAAATACATCCCAAGAGCTAAGTTTTTTTGCAGTTTTTGTCTTCGCAAATCCACCAGAGGCCGCTGTATACGCTTTTTCATTTCTCAAATTTCTCAAATTTCTCGAGTGTCATTTGCACCTGCTGTTCTCACGTAAATCCACCAGAGGCTGCTGTCAACTGACTGAATAACTGACTGACTGACCGATCGACTGACCCACCCTCCTCCTTCTCTAAACCCAACCAATAGTGTTTTTAAAAGCACCGATTGACCCGCCCACCCACTTCCTTAAACCCAACCGACCGTTTTCAAAAGCAATACAGAAAAAGAAAAGCCCTCGCCTGATTTTTACCACATTTTCAGAATTTACCACATTCTCACCCTGTTATTTACTTGTTTATTTTATTTTTAGGCTTTTGTTTTTGTCTTACTTGCTTTCTGGAACCGTTCTTCGCCGGACTCGAACCCAGTCATTGTGGCCAACTCCTCTCTGCATCTTAAGTTCGCCGACATACATAGCGATCTAACTGGACAAACTGGTTCCAGCGGGAAAGCCATCCATACGGAGGTAAGTGGTCAGCTGGTAAGTGTGAAAAGGAACGGTGTCATACCACCCTGTAGCATTAGTTCATTCATTCATTCATTTTCTTTTCGGCTTAGTCCCTTTATTAATCTGGGGTCGCCACAGCAGAATGAACCGCCAACTTATCCAGCATATGTTTTACGCAGCGGATGCCCTTCCAGCTGCAACCCATCACTGGGAAACATCCACACACTCTCATTCACACACATACACTACGGACAATTTAGCTTACCCAATTCACCTGCACCGCATGTCTTTGGACTTGTGGGGGAAACCGGAGCACCCGGAGGAAACCCACGCCAACACGAAGAGAACATGCAAACTCCACACAGAAACGCCAACTGACCCAGCCGAGGCTCGAACCAGCGACCTTCTTGCTGTGAGGCGAACGTGCTATCCACTGCGCCACCATGAGGCCTGTAGCATTAGTTTTAAAGACTAAATGCAGCCATATGTACTTCTGGCTACATAATTCGCGATCTCCAGAAATGTATATAGGGCTACGTTTTCCTATGTTGCCTATGTTGCTCAAATGCAAACAAACTTCTATACAAATAGTCACTGTCATTTTGAGAGGAGATTTGCCATCAAGACCAAGTTGTAAATAACTTCAGAAAAGCAGCCTGATCAGACGAGGCATTATTCAGAGAATGATAATGTGTAAAACAGCCATAAAAAAGGTTGGTGTCATGATCTTGTTGCCTTCCAGTATGCATGCGAATTAGCTTGGACATCCAGTAAAAAATGCTGATTTTGTTTGATTCAAACATTTAGAAACTAAACTTAAGAGACAGCTGGTGTTTAATTTTATTGGGGATTCCAAGTATGAAATGTAATCGTAAGTTTGGCAAACAGTTTTGGAGAATTTAATGCTTCCCCATTCAAACAGAATGCATACTGCCCAAGAGGAATTAAAAAGATGGCCGTCAAGTGAAATGACTTGCCTTAAAGGGATTTTGAAATGAGAAGAGGCACTAATCAAAATTAGGTCAAGAAAATTCAGTCTCATGACTAATAATTAGACACCAATGCATCATCAATGTGCTTACAGTCCTATGCTGCATCACCACCAGTGATGCCGCCCCAAAATATATAAGATGAAATTGGGGTAAAAAGCTCAACATTATCCAGTTATTCCATACAATTAAAGCTAACAGATGCTAACATTGTCTTAAATGATGTTCTCTGAAACAAATAGTCAAACAAGAGTCAAAGTTAAGCAAAAGTCCATAAATAAGACATGGGCAACTTGTAACAAAAGTCACTATGAAAGTTGCCACCTCATTTATTCTTTATGGATTACTGCATTGTTATTATAAATTAATATATTGTAAAAAAAATTAATTATTGCTATAAACCCACTCACCAGATTGTTACGTTTCATAAATAAGTCAGAAATTAAATGTGCATGAAAGGGAGAAATTTTATTCTAGTTCAAACTGCATACCCTTGTGCTATGGCAAAATACTTGAAAATCGGTTTGGGAAAACGCTTATGCTAAAGTGCTAAGATGCTAAAAACACAACCATTACCTGCCAGAAATCCAGACCTCAAGACAGCACATTTACCAGACATTTTTAATCATTGGCTCACCAACTTCATGTACATGTAACACAATATGCAGGCACTCAGATCAGGATGCTGAGTCTGAGAAGGAAACTACAGGTGAGGAAGGTCGCATTGACCCAGAATAAAGCTGAGCAGCAGGGAAGCGCCGCAACAGAGAGACAATCCATCCCACAGGCCAACACAGCTCCACAGGACAAGCACGGCTGGATCTGACACACATTGTGCACATGAATACACGGACAGAGATAAAGAGAAAGGTGTAAGAAAAGAAATGTGTTACAGAGGGGGATGTGAGAAAGATCAAAAAAAAATCTGTGTACCGAATAGTCACGGCTAAGGATTTAGTCCTAAAATATCATGTGCAAAACGTGGCATGCTGTTATTGAATTCATGGATGTCAAATGAAAGATTGCAGGAAAGGTAAAGGTCACACAGTCAAATAAAGTGTACAGAGATGGTGACCTGAGAAAATGTCCTTAGCTTCTGACAGGAGAGATAGGAATTTTAGAGTGAGAAGCCCTTTAGACAAGACATACTGGGCAACAAGGGACAAAAGCTTCCTGAGTGACAGCTGAAACTGTATAACCAAGACAGGTGAAACAGAGAGAGTGACAGAAGAGATGAGGACAGATAGAGAGAGACAGACAGCACTGGCAGACCTCCAGCGTGAGAGCAACTATGAATTTTCAGACGTGTGGGTGAGTCATAAAAGTGTCATGTTGGTGACAGTGCACAAAAAATCATGTATGTTACAGCACATATATTTGCAAGCTGTTTCATTCAGTGCTTGACATCTGCTAAATAAATTTATCCTAAAGTACACTGACATTACAATACACATAGGCTCACAGCACATGAACTGAAGCGTCTAATCTATACACGCTCTTCATTCATTCATTCATTCATTCATTCATTCATTCATTCATTCATTCATTTTCCTTCAGCTTAGTCGTTTTATTTATCAGGGGTCGCCACAGTGGAATGAACCGCAACTTATCCAGCATATGTTTTATGCACGGATCCCCTTCCAGCTGCAACCCAGTACTAGGGAAACATCCATACAGACTCATTCACACTCATACACTACGACCAATTTAGTTTATTCAATTCACCAATAGCGCATGTCTTTGGACAGTGGGGAAAACCGGAGCACCCGGAGGAAACCCACGGCAGCAACGGGAGAACATGCAAACTCCACACAGAAATGCCTGCTGACCCAGCCGAGGCTCGAACCAGTGAACTTCCTGCTGTGTGTATAAGTTGGCAGTTCCTTCCGCTGTGGAGACCCCTGATAAAGGGTCTAAGCCAAAGGAAAATGAATGAATGAATGAATAATTGTCATATTTTATTATTATTTTGAAAATAATTTTGTATGTTTTGTTTTGTTTTTGTTAGTACATGTTAAACGTTTCTAAAAAAATATATAAAGAAAATTAAAAAAAATAAATAAATGTGTTGACAAATCTACTCTCCATTAAACAGCATTTAGGGGAATTATCTGGAAAAGAATGAAAATTTCAGAGGAGGGCTAATAATTTTGTAATAATAATATAACTAACTATATAAACCCTCGCTCCCACCTAAATATTGTAATGTAAACAACACAGTTTAATGACCACATTATGAAATGCTAAAAGTATAAAATAGTTTCCACTTTCTTACACACTTGTTTCACCTCTGTATTATTTCATGGACCATTATTATATGAATTTGTATATGCTTCTTCTGAGTGTTCAGAAGCAAAGAAAGAAAGTGGTAAACATCTGGGACAACATAAGGGTGAGTAGATGATTACAGAAGTTTCCTTTTTAGGTGGAGTAACCCTTTGAAGAGACCTCATTTGTGATTTTTCTTTCATATGCTATACTCTCTAGTCGACCGTAATCTAGACCTTGGCCATCGACCAACGTTTTCACCCCCACAGTAATCAACAAACTCACATCAAACTTGCAGCTGATTGGCTGCTGATCTATGAGAGAAACTCCACTACAACTTTTTTTACCACACAAAACAAACACGAGATACTTTTACAAAGATTTCAAATTAAACATCAATAAATGTTATGATCGCTCAAGTGTGATATTGCATTTGTACCGTATTTCCAAAAACAAGAAGTTAATATCAAATAGCTGACCTTTTAGAGGCAATTTTCTCTGGTAGTTTGCTTATTTTTGCTGTGACAGCGAAATAGTTCAGTTACAAATGTGTGATCCACTGAATTGGAAAGCAGACAGAGGAATACAAACAGTGAAGTGTTCCACTGCTCTGGAAGTCTTGGAACGTCATACGACTAGTCAGATTACTGGTCTGCAACCAATTTCTGCATAATATGTCCATCAGAGCAGGTACGCTAGACAAACTATTAAAATGCCAAATAAAATGAGTCTTTTCTATCTAAATACATGCAGGCAGATGATCAGAAGAAAGGACAGAAGGAAAGAAAGAGAGACTGTGAGGAAGATAAGACAGGGTCAATCCACCTGCTGAGTAGCTGTATATCAAACACATGAATTAATAATCCCAATGCCAAATCTAGTTATCAGACTCCTCTATGAGACAGGGATGAATTTAGCAAATTAATTAATTCATCCTGAGAATAGCACTCACATTAGCGTTCTTCTCTCTCACTCTCTTTCTCTCTCTCTCCTCCACTATTCTGAACAGAAGGAATTCTTTTGAAATCTCTGCCCATTTGTATGCGTCTATGTGTGTATGTGTAAGTGTGGCATAATCAATACTGATTGATAAACAGTGGGTAAATGACAGACTAGATTTGCAGCTCCGCAGAGACTTTCTGACTGATTTAACCGGTTTTGAAATGTCAGCATTTTTACATTTAGTCAGTGCTATTGAACTACAGTGGACCGCAGATCTATTCCGATAAGGTTTTAAAGAGAAGAAAGCAATGTTAAATACAAATTATGCAATTCAGGAAATCCTAAATAGTTAGGAAAGTAAATATAGCTTTGCAAAGGCCATGAAGTCCATAATACTTTCATTTAGCAACTAGTATTTTAGTAATTTAGGAACAAAACAGGCCAAAAATAAAGATTTACAGTATACGAAAGCTACTTTCCAGAAAAGTTAACTTTGGTAAACACCTTTAAACTACTATTGGTCCTTGATGATTATGTAATGCATAGAGGTTTTCTGGGGCTCCGCCTGCTTTGATGTGGAAATCTTCTCAGTTCATGCATATTCATTCAAACGCTCATGTTGCTCTCAGCATTGCAATGTTCCCTAACAGTGTAATCTCTGTAAAGGCATTTTATTCTTCTAAGAACAAAAAAGAACTTTACTGTGAGTATTTCACTGACTTTAGGAATCTGTATGTGTTTCTTTCAATAAATATCATACATTTAATTCTGGATTTAAAAAATAGATTTTTTTTTATAATTTGGGTTCAAATGTAATGCTGAAACCACATTGTAATTGTTAGAAAAGTCCAAAAGTCAACATTCTGCCCTAAAATGGACCAAACCATAAGTAGGCCTGTCACAATATCTATTTTTTGCTGTACCATATATTGCACCAAAATATATTGCGATAAACGATATTATTGTCATTTTAACAGCATTTTAAGCCAGAAAGACAACAAAATATCACAATGAAAGTACACTTCTCCAAAGAACACATTTTATTCTTATATATTTCATTTAATTATAGTCATTTTAACTATTTAATAGTTAGACATTGAATAAGAATGTGAAAACGCATATCCTAAATAATTTATAACAGATGTTAACAAAAAGGTGCAAGGTAAAGAGTAACAGAGGCTGCGATATCTGCTACCAGATCTATTTTCAGTTGTCAGACACCCACATGAAAATATACTATAGTAATTAATAGTAAATACAATAGGGTTTGTTTTTTTAACTATTCTGACAATGACACCTCCAACAGAGATAGAGATGTTGCACAATCAGCTAAAATGT
>CAIGQW010052735.1:2353109-2385008 GCA_903798125.1 Danio choprae | reverse complement strand
TCACCAAACATGACTGAGGACATGTCTATGTGTTGTACAATAAATCGATATACTGATTATTGTAACAGGCCTAACCATAAGTCGTAGAAACTTTGACAGATACCCACCCTGTCTATCACATAGCCAAAACAAGGAATCGCTCAAAACTCCTAAACTGCTGGCTACAGATTCAAATGTCTTATATCATTGGGATCCTTGGCTCAAGCCCTACAAGGAACATCAATTCCAGCCACCACAACGATAAATACACACCGTTGAAAATGGGCTGAGTTCTAGCCACATGGTGGAGCTACAATGCGAAAAAAAAAAAACATGGAAGTAGCTTTAACTGAGGGACCACTGGTGTGACTGACAAAAATCTACATGCAGTTTTTTTTTCTCCAAGGTGGCAGCCATGACTTCCATCAACCAATTAAGTTTGAGCACTCAATAGTCAAGCTTAACAAAAGGTCGATTGGGACAAAACTTGGTGGTTATGAGTTGGACTTTGGTTGCTGGTTCGATTCCCGGAACCCCTAATTGCTCCTCAGGTGCTGGAAGCAATAGCTGTGTATGCTCTGGACCATTTTTGAGTATGGGTAAACCCATACTTGACAAAGGCTCACTTCACTTCAATTTGTAAAGGCCACCAGGGGATAATTTTGAGTGTTTTGAGTGTGTAAACAATTGAATATTACACAAAGTTTTCAACAGGCATACAAAATTCATATCATATCATATCATATAAAAAACGGTTATACACATTTCTGGACTGCCTAGATCAAAATTTATCAAAAAAAGTTTCACTTTTACCTTTGCCAGGGTCATTTAGAAATTTGGTCTTGACAAATACACTAAAATCCCTGTAATTTATAAATAAAAAAATTAAATAATCCAATCTTCGTTGAATGTGTCATGCCCATGCATCATTTGATTGCAGATAAGCAGCCAAAAACTAGGTCTGCCTATAGGTGAAGATATAATTTTTAAATAGGTGAATAATGCAATTATTTCTACAATAATTCACTATAACTAAAATAATATTTACAATAGTTACAAAGTTCTTAATAGGATAATTGTAAACATTCAGAATGGGCACCTTTTATGGCTTAAAATGAATTGATCGAAAAGATGAAATTTATTTTAGATTTCAAAATTCATTACATCATTCTTGCATTATTATTTTTTACAATACTGATAAAGAACAACAACTCGTTATTTTCACTCTTTCCTCTTGGCTCAGAACATATATCCCCCACTTGGGGCTTTTTACCCTTAAATCAGTTATAAAATCCAAATTAGCAGATATAAACATTTGTGAGGAAAAACACATAATATTTTTTAATAAAACCCATATACTGTAACTGTATAGTACCCTGCTCTTTTTTAAATATCTAATTTATTCTAACATTGTTATTTAAGCAAGATTTGAGAACACAGAAGAGTGTATCATACCTCTAAAAGCTGTATATGGTCAAATTGACTATTATTTGTTATGACTTTTACATTAGTACTATACAAAGCTTTGGAGTGAATGCACAATGACATTTATGCACAATGACATGTATGAACATGAACATTTATGTAAAATAATATATATATTATTTATCATTTACAAATGCTCTCCCAATCACAGAAAAACACAGTGTTCCTCTTCTGCACGATCCTGATTTGCTTGCAAAACCATCAACTTGTTTCAAATTCAAACTTTCCACAGCATGCCCATATGAAATATGACACCTACTGCACTACAGCAGTGGATCACTTTTTCATAATCTCACATTTTTGCATATTTTCACTTACAATTTCTTCAGTTCATTTGCTTACAGTTTCCGGTTAAAATGATTAATAATAACCTATTTGAAAGAAACAAATTACAAGCCACATCAGCTTCATCACAACACCTAGACATCCACCATCAAACACAAAATCCAAATCCTGCAGTCTGGGGTGTTTCCTCCACCATCATTCACATCACCCTTGGTGAGCCTATGCAAATATGGAAGCAGAATTCATTTTGAAATGCAATATGTAAAAGGGCAATGTATTTCTGCATCTAATTGTGCATTTTACAAAACGTGTGTAAATGTGATGCAAAATGAAAATTTTAATTCAAAAATATAATTGACATGAAATTAAATACTAATTTAATGCTTTAAAAGTTGCAAAATTAGACTGAAAATGCAATATCCAAATTAAATTGATGTGTGCAACATGTGCAAGAAGAAACTGTAACAAAATGATAATTTAAATGTTATTTATGCACTAATTGCCTATATGTGAGTGTCAATGCATTAAAAATATACTTAACTCGCCATTTTGCTACCTTTTTGATTTACCTTTGGCTCAGAATGCATTTTGAAATACACAAATATTTTGAAAATGCAATCCTACTTTTCCTAACCCTAATTGCAATTATTGCAAATTAACATTTAAATTATGATTTTTCTACCATTTCTGCTTGTACGTTACACACATTAATTCAATGTGGGTATTGCATTTTCAATGTAATACAGCAACTTATAAAGCATTCAAATCAGTATTTAATTTACATATTAAAACTGGAAATGGCAAATGTCCATTTTGATCATTTCATTTTCCTTTTGCAACCAAACTTTGCACATGTGTCATGGAGAATGCAAATTTAAATAAAGAAATGCATTGCCATTTTACATATTGCATTGCCATTTTGCATATTACATTTCAAAATGGATTTTGCAACTAGTATGCTTCAATAGGTGCAAATGCTTTTCACAGGATGCCGCCTCCTGATTCTGCTGCTGTTCTCCTCTAATCAGCTGTCTGGGTGGCTAAAAAAAACAACAACAGCTGTCTTTATGAAAAAAAAAAACCCACACACAAACAGTAGGAAACTCCCTTCAGTTTTTCCTCTCCTTCTCCACACCTCATCCCTCTTTTCTCACTTCTTTTGTGTCACCCATCCGTAACAACCCTCTCAAGTTCCTAGCACACGCTCATGGAAACCAAACACCGTCCCAAGAATAAACACAGTCCCTAGTGCAAACAAAACACTGAAGCATTTCCACAACTGCTTACATTTCTCAAATGCAAAAGACTTTTTTCGATTCCCTAATGCAGCTGAACGCACTGACGTTAGCAGAAGAATAAAGTCCCCATTCATTGCCACACATGTGTCACACACCACTCCATCTCAAATACATTCATCACAGGTGCAGCTGAAAGAAAAAGGACATAAGAGAGCATACATACAGACAAGCTTTGTCCCACGGAGGAAAGCGAGAGTGCTAACATCCAGCCACGGAGATGAAGTGTCCACACGCTGCTCAGCCTGCCTCTGGTTTGCTGCCCCTGGATGAGCGAAAGCCCGCCTCGCATACGT
Organism: Danio choprae; assembly: GCA_903798125.1. Taxonomy (NCBI): domain Eukaryota; kingdom Metazoa; phylum Chordata; class Actinopteri; order Cypriniformes; family Danionidae; genus Danio; species Danio choprae. The sequence continues at coordinate 2,381,668 of CAIGQW010052735.1, read as the reverse complement.
ACATATGCATACAGTGCACGTAGCAAGCAGCTGTCAGAAGAGACAGGGAGGTTTTTCTGCTGTACTTTCCAAGCATCTCACAGAAACACCACAAGCCTGCTGATCCTCATAGAAAACTATATGCACTAGACTGTACTGTAAATTCACAGTTAAAGTGGTACTTTTCAGGGCTCTAGGGATGAAGTTTAATGAGCTGCTGTAGAGCATTCAAGGGTCAGAAAGCCACTCTGCTGTGTCTCAGAGGACAACTGTCACCGTTTTTACCACTCCTGTCCTCTTTTAATCCTCATCTCTCTTTGATTTTACTCAAACACACCCTTGTGCTGTTTTTTAATCTAGAAACCCCACTTTTTCACCTAATATTCTTTGTGTATTCTTTTGTTGTGCCCCTTTGAATGGACAGTTCAGCCAGAATTGACAATTCTGTCAACATGTATGAAGATTTCGAGAAATTGACATATTATTGTGACTGTCTATCAAGTGTCAAAGAGGTAAATCAATGGTTCTTTACTGGCATTGATAGATCAAAATGTATGGAAAATATATGTCTTTTTTGTTGTTTTCATTAGGTATTTCATTAGTATTGAGAGAATGGTCAGACAGGCAGGGGTTGAAAACCATACAGAGCAATAAAGGCAAATCCAAAGCATAATCTGTATAACAGGCAAATGGTCAAGACAGGCGGCAGGAATCAAAATGATATAAACAATGAAAAAAGGTCAAAAACACAGAATGGCAAAGACGATGGAAACTGCTTAGAATGGTAGCAACACTAACAAGACTCAGCAACAGATGTGTGAATGAAAGGTGTATTTATAGTCCAAGTAATTAATGATAATGTCCTTTAGCTGTGTGTGTAATCAAAGTGAACCTGAAACTGGTGTGTGAATGCAGGATATGATGGGGTATGTAGTTCAGGTGAAGGACAGGGCGTGTTCCCCAGCGAACCGCAAGGGCTACATTGCTGGTGATCACAACAGTATTAACATAATTAAACAAATATTATGCTATGAATCCACAGTGAACAATAAATTCAGTCACACACATGCACATGACACTATGATGTATATCTATATAATATAAAAAAATTATTATGACAAGGAGTGCTTATTCTTATAATTCTGGATTTATAATGACTAAATATTAATCTAAATTTAAATATTTTTACCTTTAAGTAAGTGGTCAAATTTAAAAAAAAAAAATGCAATTAACATGTCATGCATATTTGTATTTGAAACGTGTTTGTTTTCCAGTAGATGGCAATAAACATTACATTTAGTGAGAGTGTTTACTATGGTGTGTTACGCTGATGACTCTAATGACAATATGTTGTCCTGCCTGTAGTAAACATGTACCCTGACCTGTCGTGAAAGAAAAGGCAAAGTATTTTTTACAGGTTATTTTTTTGGTGCGCAAAAGTGTTCTGGGACTCTGAATGGCTACAGCTGAACCCCTGAAGTCACATAGAATGTTTTAGTTTGTTTTCTAAACTTTAAATATCTCAGGATTATTGCTGTACTGTATATGTAGGATAAGAAAGCTCTCGGATTCCATCTAGAATATCTTAATTTGTGTCCTGAAGATGAATGAAGGTCTTAGAGCACAGGAATGACATGAAGGTGAGTAATAACAACATTTTTAATTTGGGGTGAACTAACCCTTTAATCATTTAGGAGATACTTTTATCCAAAACAACTTAAAAAAGAGAATAACATTAAAAACTAATCATAAAAACAGTAACCTTATCAGTGACATGACTAACACAGAAAGTCTAACACAGAACACATGGCAATTGTTTCTAAACTTATAAAAATTGGGAAAAATAAGTAGAATAAAATTATAACAGGAAATGCTAGTGTTAGAGATAGACCTTTAGCAGATGTACAGTACAGTGAATTACGTTAAAACTGTGAGATTGAGGCATTCCCTACTGTCATCAAAGCTCCTGTCTATTCTTCCATACTGTTCCTATTCATCAGGAAAACACAGACTAGTGCATTGAGTAATGCTTTCTCTTCATCTGTCACTATCTGCTCTGTGCATGTGGATGAGCTGCCAGAGCCTTGTGCACGTCTTCGATAGAGAGCAGACAGGATTACAGAGACAGCACGATCAATGAAAATGCTGATGACATTAATTCATATATGAACACAATGTCCAATATCTGTTGTCACCAAATATGTTCATATATTGTGTGATGTCTAGCTGTCTAGTTGTTTTTTATATTTGTGCAACGAGAGCTTCTAACCAAAATCACAACACGTGCATAAGCATATATTTGTTCTGATGTTCTTGAACTTGGAGTATTCCAAATGAGTGGGCATCTGCACAAGTTTAATGACTGACATAAAGCATTCCCAAGCCATTTCCATATAAGGGCTTCAACTTCAGTAGACTTTAGCTGTTAAAGTCTTTTTTACTGTTTCACGGAATATAATTTTGAGTGACCTATTCCTGTATCTCTTGCATCATACAGACTGTCAATGCTATTCCTTTAAAGTTACAGATCACCCAGAAATGAAAGTCTCCATCATTTACAAGGTCTCTGACTCTGTAATGTGTTCTATGCAGGTACATAATGACTGTCACAAAGGTTAAACAAAACTGATCCAAATGGTTCTTTATATTCTTTATATTTGGGCTGAAATAAAACCATTTTGCGTTCTATCTTGATTTTATCTGCACAAATGTAGTTAACAGTGTTGGGTGTAACGCATTACAAGTAACGCGAGTTACGTAATAATATTACTTTTCTAAGTAACGAGTAAAGTAACACATTACTTAAAAAAATTAAGTAATAATATTTGAGCTACTTTTTTAAAAATGTAACTCAAGTTACTTTTTAGATTAATTAATTTGCTTTTAAAAAATAATTTGCTGAATTAAAATTAGTGTAATCATGTTGAATCACACTGAATGAGAGAATGAGCTCCCCACGGGAACAGACAGGAACCAAGATGGTGGAGCCTTACATTTCTGTGATGGAAGTATTGTCATTATTTCGAACACATGGAAGAAAAGAGGATTGTCTCAATGGGCAGTGTTTTTACTGAACTAATAAGACAAAAATACAAAAGTAGCAAACACATTGCTTTTTAAATTTCATTTATCTGTATACGGCATGTATAGCATCAGGGAGTTCTCAGAAGGTAACATTATTCTAAGTTTTTTTATTTTATTAAGGTTGTTTTTTTAAGGTAAATGGAGGTGTATGTTATACAGTGTGTTGTTAAATGCAGAGCTCCTCTATTTTAAAAAGAGAACAATACCCTGCAAGGTTTGAAAGAGATCAAGCCTCAAGCAGGTATGAAAAAGTAACTCAGAAGTAACGTAACGCATTACTTACCATAAAAAGTTAATAAGTAGTGCAACTAGTTACTTTTTTGGGGAGTAAAAAAGTCAATATTGTAATGCATTACTTTCGAAAGTAACTTTGTTGTTTAAAAAATGTTGTTTAGTGAAAGTTTTATTCTGATGAAGCAGCAGTCTTTATGGGGTACCACAAGGTTCAGTCATAGGTTCTCCATTATTTTCTGTTTATAAGACATCCCTTCACAGTCAGAAACATGGTATTTGCTTCTATTGCTCCACATATGACACCAAGCTATCAGTTATGAGAAAGGACTTTCTAATATTAAATTTAAGACAAAAAAAATCATGAAAATATAATAAAAAAGAAACTGTTAAATGTGAGGGAACCAAATATGCTTATAATATCTATGGCTAAATTTAATTGTCATATGTTAAGGTAAATCTCGCAGCCTACTTTCCATTTGCTCTGGACAGCGATATAAATGTGATTTAGTGAATTTTGTTATATATTCATTGTGTAATATTTCTTATTTATAATTTAGAATAGTTTCAGAATGTTACACAATAGACATTGAATTAGCCTTGTCACCTGCTTTTATGAACGTCTTAAAGTGATGCGTATATTTTGATGTCTAGCACATACCTGAACATTTTTTTAGATAAACAATTTTAATGGCACTGTTTATTTTCAAGCACAAACTTTGTCTTAATGTACATAATTACAGCTATTTGAAAGCCTGATCAATAGCATTAATCCCACTATCAGCAGTTACTCATTGGAGCTTCAGTAAACTAATGCCATCGTAATTACAACTTTTATGGGCCGTGAGTGTGTGCACCATCTGTAAGAGGCCATTAATCACTATTAATCTCTGATCCTCAGCACAGGTGTTCTTGAGCAAATGGATTGCTGTAGAAATGCCTCCACAGAGAGAGTGCGGGTCTCCCACATTATGAAAATGGGTCAGCCGTGGTGCATAGAAAAACCCACACCTATGACTCTCACTGGCTGGATGTGAAAGAAATGGAGCGACGACAATTTGTACAAATGGAGGTGGTTTGGTAAATTCGTGCCACTGACAAAAGGTGTTCAACTAATGCATAGGGCATTTCAAAAAGTACTTTGTATGATTTTACTGATTGCAAACCTAATATTGTATATACCAATGTAAAGGTGCCATAGAATGCAATGATACAAAATGTTAAAGGGCACCTATTATGCTTGTTTTCACAAAATGTAAAATTAATCACTGATGTTCCTAGAGTGTATAAGTGAAGTTTTAACTCAAAATACCCCACAAATTATTTGTTATACCTCTTTATAACTGCTTCTTTTAGGCTTTGATTAAGTTGTGCCATTTTGCTGACTGTCACTTTAAATTCAAATGAGATTGTGCTCCCAGCCCTCTTTTCAAAATAGGGTGGAGCTACTGTGCATCAGCATATGAGCAGATTCGAAACAGGACTAACATTATCTCAGTGAAAAACTGAACATGTCAAAAAAAGTGGTTCATTTGTGCATCATAAAACTACTGTGTTCATTTGTGCATCATAAAACATTTATAATGCCTCTTAGTCTCTGACATTACCTACGGCAGGTATGGTGCAAAAACTCTAATGGCGGATGGCTGCTTATCACTATTATCACTAATGGGTAGGACTTTCCCCCTCCGATGACATGTACAGAGGGAGAATGTCAATCAAAGTGTTTCTGCAGACACCATTAGAGGCTAGAGTTGTCACGATACTGAAATTCGGTACCAATCGATAATGAAATTTTAAAAACATCCATTTTCTGCTAACATTTGAGCGATGTTGAGCACGTTTTTAAACACAGCTGAACCAGTGATTGGCCGTGAGGGTCATTAGTTCACCGAACTCACCGATGTTTACTGAGTGTAACCACAGATACAGGGACACTAAAATGTTTTAAAGCCACGTTTCATCAGCGGATCGCTCGTATGTCAGCTTATAGACAAACCAGCTAATCGATGTGACTTTGAAACGCTACAGTGTCCCTGAATCTGTGTTCTTTAGGGTTTACAGAGAATGGCCTGAAAAAGAGAAAATAACCAGTGAGCGGCAAGAGGATATTTGCTCAACAGCACTCAAATGTTAGCAGGAAATGGACATTTTTTTAAATATCAGTATCGATTGGTACAGAATTCCAGTATTGTGACAACCCTTTAAGAGGCTGGATATATTCACACACTTTAGCCACATAATTGTGTTTAAACCTCTTAGTAAATAGGATTTTTGCATATTAGGTCCCCTTTAAATTATTCGCTAAGGTATGTGGTTTAGGTAAGTGCAAAAAGTCTCCAGAAACAGATATATATAAAACTATTGATTTTCAAAAAAAAGAGTCTGCTCAGAGTCGTTTAAATGAGTCGCTATGAATTCAAATCTTTAGTCATTTCGTTATGACGTCTGAATGAAACATTGACAATATGAGGTGCCAGACCAGAGAAAACTTGAACCCACTTTCCCCTTCAAACACTGTAGCAGACTGCGGGGAATGGTATTGCATCATGATGTGAAGATGAGTGATCACTGATCACTGGGATATGCCTAGAGATTTGTCTGAGGGGAATAAATGGTTAAAGTTAATTTTCACAAAAATACCACTTTCCAGCCAACCTTGTGCAAAGTTCCTGTCTTTTTACTTACAATTTGTACAGTAACTTATCCTACAACGTGGGGTTCTATTATGTTTGAGTGGTGTTTGAGGGGTGTTTAAGATAATGGTATGTAATTTCCAAGTACTGAACTCCTATTATTCATATACGCCTAGATATATCCAGGTTTTCATCCTATGGCACCTTTAAGTCTGGCATCAGTGCAAATTACCACTCAAAATTATGTAACACTTCAGAATAACAGTACAACACACTGCAGTGTTTGGCCCTCAATAGTCATCACTGAAAAAAATAAGCAATCAAAAGCTTTCACTTGTGGTGCAGAAGTCATGTCTCGTTATATGATTTTATAGTAAACTAATGGTGAATGAAACTTCTTCAATATCTTAATTGAGGATTCCCTCTGACTCACATCACAAGAACAGAGATTGTCAGAGAGCCCATCTTCGCTGAAGCACTCTTATATAAAGCAATGAAATTTTCATCATGCAGAACTCAAGTGTCCTCTCTGAATCTCCAAATGTCAGTGCTGTTTGTCGTTTGGTTGTGTTGCCTCGCACATCCACCATATGGCAGCTCATTAAGTCAGGAAGATCAGAGGGAAACATCCTGTAGCGTGGAACACAGGAATCTTTGGCACTGTTCTCAAGGTAGACATCACTCTCATGGTTCCCGCCAGCTCACTGTCAGATGTGTATCAAAACCCAGCTTGAAAAACAGGTAAAACGTTTCTTGTGTGTGTTGTTGTTTGAACCATCCAGCATTTATGATTGACTTATTTAAATACTAATGAAACACTTCTATCTACAAAGCAGAATGAAAGTCTTCATCTTTCAACATTGACATGCCTCATTGAATCACAACAAGAGAATCCCTTAAATAAAATTTGATAGCAATCTACAATGAAATTTACACTGAAATTTACCATATCATTGACCACTGCTTATTCTAATCAAATTTCAACCCTGAAAAGTGTTTACTGTAAGCTGGTCCTGCAACATCCGGTATCAGAAACCATCCTCTGTATCTATTGGCAATAGCAAATACATACTTACTCTGGAATAGCAGCATGCGTAGCAAATCTAGTTCCCCCAAGACTTTATATTCTTTTATATTCTCATAACATTATATGGTTATAGGCCTCACAGTGGCGCAGTGGGTAGCACGTTCGCCTCACAGCAAGAAGGTCGCTGATCGCTGGTTCGAGCCTCGGCTGGGTCAGTTGGCCTTTCTGTGTGGAGTTTGCATGTTCTCCCTGTGTTGGCGTGGGTTTCCTCCGGGTGCTCCGGTTTCCCCCACAAGTCCAAAGACATGCGGTATAGGTGAATTGGATAAGCTAAATTGTCCGTAGTGCATGAGTGTGAATGGGTGTGTATGGATGTTTCCCAGAGATGGGTTGCAGCTGGAAGGGCATCCGCTGCGTAAAACATATGCTGGATAAGTTGGCGGTTCATTCCGCTGTGGCGAACCCAGATTAATAAAGGGACTAAGCCGAAATGAAAATGAATGAATGAATATATGGTTATATACACTCACCGGCCACTTTATTAGGTACACCTTCCTAGTACCGGGTTGGACCCACTTTTGCCTTCAGAACTGTCTTAATCCTTCATGGCATAGATTCAACAAGGTACTAGAAATATTCCTCAGAGACATCCATGATGCGAATCTCCTGTTCTACCACATACCAAAGGTGCTCTATTGGATTGAGATCTGGTGACTGTGGAGGCCATTTGAGTACAGTGAACTCATTGTCATGTTCAAGAAACCAGTCTGAGATGATACGCGCTTTATGACATGGCACGTTATCCTGCTGGAAGTAGCCATCAGAAGATGGGTACACTGTGCTCATAAAAGGATGGACATGGTCAGCAACAATACTCAGGTACGCTGTGGCATTGACACAATGCTCAATTGGTACTAATAGGCCCAAAGTGTGCCAAGAAAATATCCCCAACACCATGACACAACAACCACCAGCCTGAACCGTTCAAGATGGATTTGATAGGGTCAAATTCTGACCCTATCATCCGAATGTCACAGCAGAAATAAAGACTCATCAGACCAGGCAACATTTTTCCAATCTTCTATTGTCCAATTTTGGTGAGCCTGTGTTCTGTAAATTGTAGCCTCAGTTTCCTGTTCTTAGCTGACAGAAGTGGCACCCGGTGTGGTCATCTGCTGAAGCCCATCCTCCTCAGGTTCGACGTGTTGTGCCTTCAATTCAATTCAATTCATCTTTATTTCTATAGCGCTTTTACAATGTAGATAGAAGTTCAAGTAAATTGAACCTGTGTCAGTCCAGTTTTCAGAGTTGATGCTCTTCTACATACCTCGGTTGTAACGAGTGGTTATTTGAGTTACTGTTGCCTTTCTATTAGCTCGAACCAGTCCGGTCATTCTCCTCTGACCTCTGGCATCAACAAGACATTTGCGCCCACAGAACTGCCGCTCATTGAATATTTTCTCTTTTTCGGACCCTTCTCTGTAAACCCTAGAGATGGTTGTGCGTGAACATCCCAGTAGATCAGCAGTTTCTGAAATACTCAGACCAGCCCTTCTGGCACCAACAACCATGCCACATTCAAAGTGACTTAAATCATCTTTCTTCCCCATTCTTATGCTCGGTTTGAACTGCCGCAGATCATCTTGACCATGTCTACATGCCTAAATGCATCGAGTTGCTGCCATGTGATAGGCTGATTTGAAATTTGCGTTAACGAGCAGTTGGACAGGTGTACCCAATAAAGTGGCCGGTGAGTGTATATATGTATAGATTGTGACTAACAAACTAGTCAAAAGCAATTATTGTTTTTATTATTGTTGTTGTTGTGCACCTATGTAAGCCTGTGTTTAAAAGACATATAATAAATGTCCAAAGCTAGATGTCTTAGCTAAAACAAGACTAAAAATGGGCTGTCAGTGAAACTACCTAATAAACAAATTAAAAATATATATATATATAGACTAGTCATCCAAATTGATAGATTAGACAGACATTACATGTGTAGTCATTAATTTCTGTCCATTTGCTGACTAATCTATTTTTTGTACTATTGTTAAATGTCTACTAGATTTTCACTGACGGGACAAATTTTAGCCTTGTTTTTTTATCCAAGACTTCTATAGACTTCTATCCAAGACTTCTTTTATCCAACACTTCAAGACTTCATCTTTCATTCATTCATTTTTTTTTCGGCTTAGTCCCTTTATTAACCTGGGGTCGCCACAGCGGAATGAACCGCCAACTTATCCAGCATATGTTTTACACAGCAGATGCCCTTCCAGCTGCAACCCATCACTGGGAAACATCCATGCACAATCATTCACACTCATACACTACGAACAATTTAGCTTACCCAATTCACCTATACTGCATGTCTTTGGACTTGTGGGGGAAACCAGAGCACCCGGAGGAAACCCACGCCAACTTGGGGAGAACATGCAAACTCCACACAGAAATGCCAACTGACCCAGCTGAGGCTCGAACCAGCGACCTTCTTGCTGTGAGGCGATTGTGCTACCCACTGCGCCTCCGTGAGGCCCTGTTTGGACATCTATTAGATGTATTTTAAACACAAAATGCCTTCTGTGATATCTCTGAGGGAGAGGGTCCGGAAGTGATTAGTTAATTGCACAGATTACGATTTGGCGGTGTGTCTTGCTGTCTTCACATCTAGCATCACAGCTCAGTCAGAAATGAAATCACAAGCTAAACTGACGTAGGACATATGTGAAACAAACATTTTTGTGGAAAACCTTTTTTAAATACTGTAATAATGTTACATAACAATACACTCAATTTGTTTTTATGTATTATTTTAACATGTGAAGATCATATGATGATCATGTGATGCTCGTGGTTTTTCAGCAAGGGCAGCTACTGCCACGATCGAAAACTAAAACAATAGCTAAAAAAAATTAAGTGCATGAGACATGCAGAGCTTTTTCTCTAAAACAAAATCAAATGAAACTGAAGAAACTGTGAAACAATTGCGGTATGTGAGTCAAAATAAGGTTCAAGGTCAAAATCATATCACTCTAAAATTAACTGAATTTGTTGTTATTTTTTATGGCAGCAGCAGTTTGGACCCAATCTCACCTACATCTAGAAACATCGGAATAAGGAACAAGCCCTACAATTTCATTACATCCTCTCTTTTTACACTCTTTGCCAATCATTGCACAGTTTCCCGTTCATCACTGGCTGTGCTCCCAGGTAATTACTGTATATGGCCTGTGCCTATGGACTTTGTGCCATGAGGTGCTACAAGGACAAGTTTGTAGGTACTGCTCCAGCAAACCTTTCAGTGCACCATACAGACTGACCTATCTGCTGTCAGAATGTCTTTAGTACATGGGGTGTTCAATTAAAGCAACAAGAGGTCCCAATCTTTCCAAACAAAGGTCTGGAACAGCTGTTGCATAGATACTTGTTTCCACATTAGGGCTGCACGATATTGGAAAAATCTGACATTGCGTTATTTGGTTTTGCTGCGATATATATTGCAATATGAATATAATTTCAACAGATGATCTAAATAGCTTTGTTTGAGATGATTTCATTCATTTCGGTCGACTGGGATGATCAAGTCTTTTTCTATGTAATGCATCTGAATAAAATATAATAAATGACAAGCATTTTATAAATACGACAGAACAAAAATAAAAGTGAAGTAAACAGTGCTTTGTTTTTTTTTAAGGAGTCTTTAAGTACAGAAATTGAACAATCAAGTGTAAAATAACACGGTCATCATTTTATAAATATTTTAAAACATACATATAACCACATCTTTATCTTTTAATCCAATCCATCAGTGTGACTATTGCGGATACATTGTGATATCGATGCTCAAACAATATATTGTTCCGCCCTATTCCACATTGTCAATAGCATCTCTCAGTTGTTACAGCAAGCAGTTGCATATTTGTGAAACCGCAAAAATGTACTTAAACATACATTTGACTGCAATTTCTAGGTAAAAAAAATAAAGCTAGGGGGCCTCACAGTGGCGCAGTGGATAGCACGTTCGCCTCACAGCAAGAAGTCGCTGGTTCGAGCCTCGGCTGGGTCAGTTGGCGTTTCTGTGTGGAGTTTGCATGTTCTCCCTGTGTTGGCGTGGGTTTCCTCCGGGTGCTCCGGTTTCCCTCACAAGTCCAAAGACATGCGGCTGGAAGGGCATCCGCTGCGTAAAACATATGCTGGATAAGTTGGCGGTTCATTCCGCTGTGGCGACCCCAGATTAATAAAGGGACTAAGCCGAAATGAAAATGAATGAATGAATGAAAATAAAGCTACAGCTTTAGCTAACAATTTTTCTTCCTTTGTCAATGATGATATTTACAGGACATTATTATCAACAAATATGTTTTTATTTCCATGCAGTTCTTTGCACAACACCAAATAAATACCACAAAATATATAATTTCTAATTGAATATGTTTGCCTTACCTAACTATATTGATACAGACATTTTTTCTGGCATGGTCAATTAGCACTCGGTTTCAAGTATAGTGAGGCACGGTTCCAAAAAAAGAGACAAAAGCAATGTAAATTCAAAGTAAATCTATGTGGTCACAGTGCACTTTTCTATTACGTTTGCTTTTAATAGGTTAACAGAATGACAAGCCTCTTCTCATGGATCTTCCAGTATCTGAAATGCTTTTTAAGCATTTGCCAGCCACAAAAACAAGCATATACATGTAGGTCCCAACCCTTAATGGGTCATAAGAATCAAACAAAATGCAATTCAATGATTTCATTAGGATTTACTAATTCACCAAAAGCTAAGTTAGTTACAAACTGCGGAAGTTTACAAATAGTCACTTTCTAATATTATATCAATTCTAAACATCAAGAAAATAACAGGAATGTTCTCTGTGCTGTACATTCAACCCATAGACCCACAATGCAAACTCATTCATTCATTAATTTTCCTTCAGCTTAGTCCCTTTATTTATCAGGGATCACCACAGTGGAATGAACTGCCAACTTATCCAGCATATGTTTTATGCAGAGGATGCCCTTCCAGCCACAACCCAGCACTGGGAAACACCGATACACTCCACACTCATACACTACGGGCAATTTAGCTAATTTAATTTACCTATAGTACATGTCTTTGGACTGTGTGGGGAAACCGGAACAGCCAGAGGAAACCCACGAGGACTCGTGGAGAACATGCGAATTCCACACAGAAATACCAACTGGCCCAGCCGGGACTCGGACCAGCGACCTTCTTGCTGTAAAGCGACAGTGCTAACCACCAAACCACTGCGCCGCCCCCAATGCAAACTTATTACTGTAAATTTCTTTAGTTTTTATAAACAGATGGATGGATTGAAATCCCTTTCTGTGGTAACGGACAACATGCATCATATAATGTCAATGTAGCTTAATCTGTGTTTAACCCAGAATATTGCTTTAATGTGCTGTAGCCTATACATTATGTGAACAGTGTAACGCCACACACACACACACAAACATACTCAAGCACAACATCCTACTCCTCTATGAGCAGAAATTTCTGAGACATTCAAATGCACACCCACACAAAATATATCAGTTGGTGCTCGTCTGGAATTTTGCAGAAGGTAGGAGTGCACAATTCATCCAAAAAAGCAGTGCATTTGTTTAGTTTTTATATAGATAAAAAACAAATACAAATAGCATTTCTAATATATGAGGCACTCCACTGCAGCAATTCAATTCTCAAAACCTATTTAAACAAACATGTGCACAGTGCTTTTTCTCCTTTAGGCTTTCTTCAGAGTCTCTCATTTACCATCAAAGCTCCTTATAGATTCAATACATGTCTTGGTGTAAAGACTGGGCTAGAAGCAGTCTTTAGTTTCCAATAAAACCAGCAGAGAGAATGCAGTATCATTTCCTGTGGTCCACCTCCTGCAGGTACATGATGATATCAGTGTGCTCAGAGAGATAACGTCGGCTTTATTCACTGTGGATGATGTACAGGGAACTGGCAGATCCAGCACACTGTATTCTGAGAGCCTCTTATCCATAGCTGCCACGGCAGTTGTAACTTGAGGATTTTAGTAGTTATTTTACACGCAATGTTAAAAAAATAGCCAGTGTTTCATGATTTTTTAAATTAAAAAACAGAGAAATAAACAATACAGTGAAGCAGAGTTTATCTTTACTCAAGTACAGTTACTCATGTTTAAAATGACTCTGGTAATAGTTAAAGTACTAAGTAGTAAAGCCTCATAAATGTACTTGAGTTAGAAGCAGTCATTTCTACTTTCTACTTCTACTTTCTATTTAATTCCAAACTGTGTCAGGTGTCTGTTCTGTTGTTGTTTTCCATGTGCTTTTTCCCTTGTCATGTGTCTTTGTTCTGTTTTCCCGCCGTTTTTCAATGTTTATTAGTTTCACCTGTGTTCACCCCTGTGTATCATCTGTCCCATTATCCCTCTTGTATTTATGCCCCTCAGTTTGTTAGATTCATTGTCTGGTATTGTAGTGTCTATGCCCGATGTATTGTCTACGTGTCGTTCCGTTCATGCTGTCGTCACCCCATGTCCTCCCAGAGTTTCCTGTTTCTTCCAGTGCCTGTGTTTGTTAATAAATTCGTGTTCGTTTAATCCCGTGTTCCTGTGTCTTTATGTCCCACAACCCGAGCGAGACAATGTGGTGCTAGGTTATTTACTGTACTGTATCTAATGCCAGTCAATGGCTACTATATGCTGAAAAGCATATTGGCCTACAAGTAAAATGCAGGGCCAATGATACATTGAGACCTTGGTCAATAATTTGGTCTGTGCAAGAAACGAAACGGTTACTACGTAACCCTCGTTCCCCGAGGGGGGGAACGGAAATGCTATGTGGAAAACTTCCACTATGGGGATTTCGTCAGAAGCCAATCATCTGAAGAGTAATAAAACGGGCCAATGAAATGCCAATGAATTGGCAGCGTCAGCGGGCACAGCCGGCAGCAATCACAATCAATTGTGTATAAAAGATGCCACCTGTGCACAGCAAGACACCTTTTCTAGCTGAAGAGCCGGACTACAGCTGTCAGCTAAGGCACAAGCGCTGTGGCGAAGGAACATAGCATTTCCGTTCCCCCCCTCGGGGAACGAGGGTTACGTAGTAACCGTTTCGTTCCCCAGCGGGAGGGGAACTTCAATGCTATGTGGAAAACTTCCACTATGGGGAAATATATGGAAAACGCCACAGCGATTGAACCTTACCACGTCACTGGTGAGAGGTTTGCCAGGCTTCGGCGTGCGCGCACCATCATCATCAGAGACGCAGCCCTCCAACGTGCCCCCTGGCCCTAACTTACCTTACTTACCTGTGGAGCACTTAAAGGCTTATTTATATTTTTCGGGGAGTCGTAAAAAATACACCTAGTTAAGTTCTAGGAATTTTAAAGTACGACAGTACGTTGGGAAAGCGTGCAGTCCCGATAGGGAGGACGCTGCGGAGGCCACCTGCTGCCCAATGGGGAGACTTGGTGGCATATAAACATATGAACTAACCCTGAAAAGGGGGAGTACACATATGAAGGATGGTTAGCGGGGAGGGAAGACACGGGCCCGCCTAAGAGGAGGAACTATGCCGTGGCTGAATGACGCATATGGGATCGCCAGTGGGGATCGCACATAGCAGGCACCTATACCCAGGACGCGGGCTGACCAAGTGGGCATGCCAACAACGTAATGGGCCAGGCACCTGACTTCTCCGCTAAGTCAGATGCTGGGGGCCTCGGAGGAACTCTGTAGGGTTCGCCAAATGGGGAACTCAACTGAACAGAGTGAAAAAAGCGCACGTATCTCTGTGTTAGAGAGAAAGGCGCAGCAAGCGTGTTTCAACACCGTACCGAATTTCCTCATTCACTGGCTTTATAAAGCACACATGAAGAAATTCAGCTCCACTCAAAGATATAGACTCCTACGAATGTATTCGGTGTCGCCCAGCCCGCAGCTCTACAGATGTCTGTTAGAGAGGTGCCGCGTGCTTACGCCCAAGAGTCGAGTGCGCTCTCACTCCCGGGGGACGCGGCTCACCCTGGCACCGAAGCGAGGGAGATGGCATCCACTATCCAGTGGCCAACCCCAGAATGGATACGGCACTTCCCGTCTGCCGATCTTAACAGAAAAAGGAGCTGCTTAGAGTCGTAAGCTCTAATGCGGTCAAATCGCGCAGAGCGCAACCGGAACACAGCAATAAAAGGGGCTGGGTCTGCCTCCTCCGTGGGCAGCGCTTGCAGGTTCACTACGTAGTCTAAGAGAAGCATTGTAGGAACCTCGGGCACCTATGTGGGCCGGGGTCTCAGGAAAACGTGAGAGTGGGCCGGCCCGAATGCTGGCACACTTCGCTGACCGAAAATGCCTCCAGATACCCGACCCTCTTGACTGATGCCAACGCGACCAGCAGAGCTGTCTACCTGGACAGAAATCTTAAAGATACTGAGTCGAGTGGATCGAGCAGAGCTCTCCTTAGAGAATCTCCAAGTGGGTATGAGAGGGGGACCGAATTGAATTAATTATCCAGTGTCTCGCGCCTCTGGGAACTGGTGATGAGGCGATGCTTTCCCAGCGCGCCGTCATCCCCGCGTCCTCAGAGCGGGGGATGATCGTAACGCCAACCCCTCAGAGCGGAGGTGATAGCCTTAGCTCCAGCCAGCTGAAGGAGGATAGCATCACACTGATCTGGCATGTCCGGGGTCCTTCTCGGAGAGAAGTACACCACACAGCGAATAGACTTCACTTCGGGACGTAGGCATGCCTCGTAGAGGGTGCTCTAGCCTGAGTGACGGTGTTAACCACCGAACTGGTAGGTCACCTAAGTCCTCCGCGCTCCATCTATGGACCACACGGAGGTTCCAGAGATCTGGGCGCGGGTGCCAGATGGTGCCTGTCCCAAAGAAGAAGGTGCTTCTTCAAAGGGATATGCCAGGGAGGGGCCATCACGAGGAGAGAGCTGAAATGCAGGTCCGGTTGAGCCAGAGAGGCGCAATAACAGACCTGCTCCTCATCCTCCCTGACTTTACACAGTATCTGTGCGAGTAGGCTCACTGGAAAAATGCGTATACGCATGCCCCGGGGCCAGCTGTGTAGCCAGCGCATTTCCAGAACGCACCCATAACAGCTGGACAGCCGGGGGTGGAGCATCCATTCTCCCGGACATGGGACTGCCGTGAGAGCGCATCGGCTGCACGGTTGAGTTCGCCGGGGAAAGAATGGCAGAGGAGCAGACGGCGAGCGAGCTGAGACATGCGGTGAGAGCGGATACCCCCCGAACGGTTGATATACGCAATCGCCGCCGTGCTGTCCGTCCTGACCAGCACGTGTTTCCCCTCTAGCACCGGAAAAAAACGGCGCAGCGCGAGATACACTGCCAACAGCTTCAGGCGATTAATATGCCAATGCAACAGAGTTCCTTCTACGGAGCCGCAGCTGCATGCTCGCAACACACGACCCCCCAGCGCGTACTGGAAGCATCCGTCGAAACAACGATATGCCTGGACACTTGTTCTAGAGGCACACAGGCCTGTAAAACGCAGGGTCCGTCCAGAGGCTGAGGGCGCGGCGACACAGCGGAGACAGTCATCCGGTGCGTGCCCGCATGCCATGCGCGTCTGGGGACCCGATCGTGAAGCCAATGCTGAAGCGGTCTCATATGGAGCATCCCGAGCGGCGTGACAGCGGCTGCGAATGCCATATGTCCAGGAGCCTCTGAATAATCTCAGTGGGACCACAGTTTTCCTGTCGACTCTCTCAGACAGGTCAGCATCAGCTCAGCGCGCTCTCGGGGGAGGCGCGCTGTCATAGTGATCGAGTCCAGCTCCAACCCGAGAAAAGAGATGCTCTGCACGGGGGCGAGCCCGCGCTTTTCTCGGTTGACCCGAAACCCTAACAGGTCGAGGTGCCGAAGCACCCAGTCCCTGTGCATAACCAATTGATCCTGCGTGAGCTAAAAAAGCCAGTCATAGAGATAATTGAGTATGCAGATGCCCGCGAGCCGAATGGGCGTTAGGGCATCCTCCGCGAGTTTGGTGAAAAACTCGCGTAGACAGGGAGAACCCGTAAGGGAGGACTTTGTACTACCATGCTCGACACTCGCACGCAAACCGCAAAAACTGCCGGTGGCGTGGGAAAATGGAGGCATAAGCATACGTGTCCTTCAGGTCTATCGCTGCAGACCAATCCCGAGGACGAACGCACTGGGGGATGCGTTTCTGCATGAGCATTCTGAGCGGCTGCTTGTAAGGCAGCGGATCAAAAAATGCGCAGAATTTAGAATTGGTCATAACCCACCGCTCTTTTAGGGTACGATGAAGTACAGACTAAAAAGCCCATACCTCATCTCGGCTGGAGGGACCGGCTCGATTGCGTCCTTCGCCAGGAGAACAGCAATCTCCTCGCGCAAGACAGGGGCGGATACAAGGCTGACCTTGGTGTAATACGCGCCCGTGAACTTGGGGGACCGTTTAGCGAACTGAATCGCATAGCCGAGTCTGATTGTCCGAACGAGCCATCGCGACGGGCTGGGCAGCGCTAACCAGGCTGGCAGAGCCCGCGCGAGTGGCATCATCGATACAATCACTGACGCACCAGCGGTGGGGCAGCACGGGATGGGAGAGCTCACCCCGGGAGGCGCGCGTCCCGAGGAAGAGCGAAAGATAAGAGGTTAATCTTAACTTCGTCCCAAGAGCCCGCAGGGCGGCTGGGAGTGCGAGAGAAAGGAGCCCGTCCTCTGGCACTCTCGGAGCCTGTGGCGAAGAGCACCGATCCTGCGAGCTGGAAGGCATAGCGTCCCATACTGGCAGTGTTCGGGCTGTCACATCCGGATAGAGGAGAATTGCTCTTTATAATTTTGGTAGCCATACGGCCGTATTTAATTGTGTCTCTAGCCCTCCGCCAGGGAAAGAGCAAACCTCCTTTTCTCCGAATGGCCCGTCTCAGAGACGCTTCGCGGTCCGTTCCGGACTTAGCGGCGCTCTGAGGCGGGGGGGGCGGTGATCGTCTGTGGGGTGCTCGACGCTGCCGCTTAACCAGGGAACGGACAGGGCGGCGGAGCTGATTTTGGAGCCACAGACGAGCGCCCTCGGCGAGGAGCAGCCAAAGTGGATGGTTCAACGGGGAGAGCGGTTCTAAAAGCCCGCCGATCGCACTTGACTGCTTTTTCACCGTGGTGAATTCCTGGGTGAATTCCGCCTCGGTGTCGCCGAACAGGCCAGCCTGGGATATGGGTGTGTTAAGAAAGCGAACTTTGTCAACGCCACGCATATCTATCAGGTTTTAGCCAGAAGGGGCGTTCCTGGACCACTAGTGTGGTCACCGTCCTTCCCAGGGCACTCGCAGCCGACCTGGTGTTTCCAGAGCAAAGTCGGTTGCAGTGCATAAGTTAAGCCTGGGTCGGAACCTTCCTCGTGCCGCTAGCCAACGCCTGCGCCAGCCATAGCAAGTAAAACGGAAGCAGCCTGGCCCGCAGCAGTGTAGGCTCTGCAGATAACCTACACACTTTGGACAGGAGCAGAGGCGAACCACGCCAGGAAGGGGCACCACGCGGGCAAGATTGACCGCGCTGGCACGCTCGACCTGGGGATTCGCCTCGTACCCCCTGGCTGTTCCGTTATCGAGGAAGGTGAGGGCGGAGCGCATGCAGACCGGGCAGAAAAAGGTGCCCTCAGCGCTGCGTGAACTTACTGTGCACCTCCGGGAAGAAGTGGACGGGAGGCTTTAGAGGGTTTCCCCTTCTTATCCTCCACATCACACCCCTAATCGGTCCGGCGACGGAGCTGGGGGACAAGCCATCTCCAGCCTCGCCGCCGAAGCAGCCCGGGTTAGCACGGCCATCATCTCCGATTCTATATCCGGAGCCTCGCTTACCACCCCTAAGAGAGGAAGCGGGTCCGGATTTTCATCGAAAAATGATAGCCCACCCTCCGATGCAGCGATGGACATCTGGTCCTCGGTGTCATCGAGTGAGAGGGCGATCATCCCGGAGGATAAAGCGCTTCTCTCACTCGAAGCTTGGATGGAGCGCGCTGAGGAATGGGGGGTCCGCAAGCCCGAGGGCGGCGGATTGACCCCCACTGTAACCCTCAGATCTGCCCGAGTGCCAACCGCTACTTGCGGGGGACAACAGGGGTGGTTCGCCCTTTTGCAAGAGCGAGCCGCGACCTTAGCTGCGCAACAGACATGCCATCGCAGTGATGGCATGCGCTGCCCGCGAGCACTGCATTAACATGCTGAACCCCCAGACATGCAACACAATACTCGTGCCCATCATCCGTGGACAGGGAACCACCGCATCCAGAAACACACAGTCGGAACGACGTCTTTAAAAAGACGCGCTTCACGACCGTGTTGCTCTTTTAGGAAATGTATTATACTCACCGCTCTAGAAGGACCGGACCAGAGAACGCCAGGCAAGGGAGAATAGCCCAGCTCGACCGTCTGCCACTGCGTGTCACACACTCTGGCACCGGGAGAAACAGCCTGTTCAAACACCGGCAGCTTTCTCGTTCTTTCTCTCTCACTGAAGGAGGTTTAGAAGAACCCGAAGACTCTCTCAGTAGCTTGTTCGGCTCTGAAGCGAAAAAAGGTGTCTTGCTGTGCACAGGTGGCATCTTTTATACACAATTGATTGTGATTGCTGCCGGCTGTGCCCGCTGACGCTGCCAATTCATTGGCATTTCATTGGCCCGTTTTATTACTCTTCAGATGATTGGCTTCTGACGAAATCCCCATAGTGGAAGTTTTCCACATAGCATTGAAGTTCCCCTCCCGCTGGGGAACTCAGTATTTCCTTTTATCCACAGCCACACAAAGAGTCTGGAGTGACGTCTAGTTCGTTAACAAATTTTGTGAAACATTTTTAATAGATGGATGAACCAGTTCACCAAATCTGAACGTTTGCAGTTTGAGCCAACACTGATCTACAAATAATTCAATCAAAACTCACTTTTGGATTTGCCCAGCAGTCATTAAAATGAACCAGTATACCAGCATTAAATTAACAATTTGGTTCTTTTTTCTTTTTTTTTTTACAAGAAACAAACTGCATAAGGTTTTGAATGGATTCTTTTTAATATTGTTGTAAATAATTTACAGACTTCAATGTAACAATAAAAAGTTCATAAAAAATGCAGCCAACATCCATTATATATAAATATTGAGTAAAATAATCTTGTTAAATTGTATGCAGAAAAGGTACATCACAATCTTGCTACAAGCAAATCTATTAGAAAAAGCACTTGACTTTACATACATGCATTCATTTTAGTAAAACAAATCCTATTTGAACAACATTTTTGATTGTTGTTTGTATTTATTTACTCCTTTATTGATCTAGAAAAGTCAGCGAGTGTGCATGCTTTATATTTTGCACATAATACCATATATTCTGGCATTGATGGTTCTGTATAGAAGAACTGTAGAGCCGTTATAATACACAAACGGTTCCTTATGGTGGAGATTTATTTATCAAATTAAGATGTTCTTTATAGTAAGAAAAAAATATTCTTTGTATGGTTCAATGAAAAGTTCTTTATGGAATGCAAAATGGTTTTCTGTATATATAACAAAGTTATAATATTTTTCCCTTTCAGCATACAATTCAACATAAACTAACTGTAACCAACCTATGGATGAATAAGATACAAGTAACAGAGGGTTTTCCCCACCAATCCCTAATGCTGCAGAATTTAACATCACACAATTTATCCAGTTGGGTGTCAAACGCTCTTTTTAAGCTTGTCTACTTGAATGTCAGTTGTTTTTAAAAGCATCTTTAGTTACAGATTGGAAAAAACAGCCTTTGACAACTTCACTTGCCCCCTGGCTTAAATGGGTTACAGTGCTAAACAAGAGGAGAGCGTCTGGCTCACTGAGCAGGGAAGCATCAGATATCATACAGTCTGCCAGCATGAATCCTGCCGCGCTGTATGTGTTTGTATGTGTGTGTGTTTCTGTGTTTAGTGGGCTGTGAGTGAGCATTCAAATGCCTGTGCCTGCACTCTCTCTCTCTCTCTAGGTTACACTAATGAAAGTGGCATTAGAAATAACAAGTCTTTTGCCATCTGCGCAACCTCCACTTCTGCAAACAACATTCTAAGAGGATCATGAGCAGCTCTCTGCTGTAAATATCAGCATGAACACAAAGATAGCTCTTCATCAATACCAAACAAGAAATGCATTACTAAAGACTCGTATAATACTAGATTCACAAAGAAGCAAAAATCAATACAAATATATTAAAATCATTAAAGGAAAACATCAAATATTTTCAGATATTTGGTGTGGTACATGCATCCTCATATATCTGTCAGCACTGGGATGTGAAAATAAGGGACAGACATTTGAGATACTTTAGCCCAAATACTCCTGTCAGAGCATTAATGACCCCAAACTCCTGAATCTGTTCATTCTGAGTAGTTTCATTGTAAATAAGCAACAGTGGGTTAGAAACAGTCAGTAATATGGTAAAAAAAAAGTAAATTCCAAATGATTTTTATATAGCCTATAATACCAGAACGTTACAAATAAATGAAACAGTTCAGCCTATTAAAAATGACAAAAAACACCAAATGTCATAAACTTTTTCTTCACTGTATAATTTAAATATACATTGATTCTAATTAAGGTTACTATTATTCATAATTGAATAACATACTATTATTCATAATTCATAACTATAATATACTATTATTTATTCTCTCATTTTCATTTTTTTTGTTAGTTTGTTTAAAGGTCCCGTGAAATTAAAATACATTTTTAGATGTTAGTTTTAGTCTGTTAGTTTTAAGGATGTCTAAAAGCTAGTGTGCTTCAAAACAGTGACAAAATTCACGTTTGGGGTTACATCCTTTGAATGTATTCATTATTATTGTTGTTTATTTATTGTGTGTTTACTGCCCATTGGGTGTGGTTATGCTGTGTGCTTGTGTCTCTCTCTCTCCCACTCTTCCTATGTCTCCCTCTCTACCTGCTTGATGGGAAGAGCTGATTAGGCACAGGCGATGCTCATTAGTGTGAGTGTGCTGAAAGAGCAAAAATAGCAGTGTGTATTTACCTAAAGAGAGGTTCACGTCTCCCCTGCTCCAGGCTTGTGTTTGTTGAGTACTTTTTGGCTGTTGACCTGTTGTTTAATGTGAGACGTTTATTTAGCACAGTGTAACTTGTGTCTTTTGAAGAACTTTGCTGTTTGCCTTGTGTTATTGAACTTACAGTCAGTGTGTCTGCTTTCTTTGAATAGTATTTAAAAGGTAATCGTTTTGTTTCTTTGTTTGACTAATACTTTGAGTTACAAAAGGGAGCCGTAGAGAGAGGGTGTCTTTTTTTTTTTTTTTTTTTTTTTTTTTTTTACCTGAATAGGTTATTTCGGACTCCTCCTAAGCTGGTTCCTGTTTTGTTTGTTGTTTTGGTTTATCCTTCTCCTGAAAGATTATTGCTTCCTATGATTATTGATTGTTAAAAAAAAAAAAAGATTTAAGTTTACTCTTGTTATGAGGCCTGAAATGATTTTTCTATTTTGTTTATTATTTAAAAAAATGTTGTTGTTGTTGTTGTTGTTTTGTTTGTTTTTACTTATTTTCATTCCCCAACCCTAGACAAAAAGGGGAAGGAAAATAACATTAGAAAATATATAACTGATATAAACATGCAAAGCTAGCAGTTTGTCACTTCTGCCTAAATTGGTCTACGTTTTTTTTTTCATGTCACCTCATAATTCAGTTTCTCATCAAATCTTGTGATAAAACAAAACGCTATATGCCCTTTTTTTTAAGAGGAGGAGCTTCTCTGTCCCACCCACTCTTTATTTTTCAGTTGAGATTACATCAAATAAAAATTTACATTTCGAAGCACTTCACAGGACCTTGAACGTTAAATAACAGCGGTGTCACTTTAGGAATGAATAGATCTATAATGACATGAAATGGATTACTTTCCTAATGCTGATGATACACATGGCAAGTTTTTGAGCATGGTTGCTGGGCAACTTTGGGAAATGATGCCATAAATGGGCAACTAATTAAGGCAATGGTTACAGATACAATAGTGTTGCCCATTCTTAATAGGAAAGCAGCCAAGCAACATCAATCTGCAAAATTGCCCCGCAACATTACTCAAATGTTGCTGTGTGTATCATATCGGCGTACAATAACAGTTTTTAAGACAAAATTAGCTGTGTTTAAAATAAAACATGACAAAACAGACATGTTTGCATATTATTATATGTATTTGTATGTTTAAACACACACCCAAATCCTAAACTGTCTATTTTTGCTCCGCTTCAAATTGTGTGCTGCTCTGGGAACAGCGTCTCTTTATCACTATAGCGCATGTCCGACAGTCAAGTACCGTTATATGAACTGATCTATTCGAAGGTTGCATAGGAATGGCGGCAGTGCATGGCTTTAATCGAAAGTAAGAAAATGCAGCAATTTTTATAATGATTTCAAATTGTTTTCACGCCCAAATAAAAAAAAAATTTATAAAGGCATAATTTTATTGAACAGCACTTGTCATTATATTACATTTGAGTGCAAGTGTGCCCCCTGGTGGTTTGGTAGTACTATCTTTATAGGGAGATCAGCTCTGTGTAGATGTACTGACACCTTTCATAAAAAATTTGAAAATATGGGAGAAATATATTTAACTGTGGTGATGGTGGGATAAAATGGTAAAAAACATGAGAATACCAAAAAAAATGGGAAGGTTGACAGTTACGGTCCCTCACATTAGATTACTGCAGTATAGTGAGACCGTGACTACATTCAGAATAGATTTTAAAATATTACTACTTGTCTATAAATCACTAAATGGCCTAGGACCTCAATACATTACAGATATTCTCACTGAATACAAACCTAATAGATCACTCAGATCTTTAGGATCATATAAACTAGAAATTCCAAGAGTTCAGTCAAAGCAGGGTGAATCCGCCTTCAGCTACTGCGCCCCCCGCTGCTGGAATCAGCTTTCAGAAATGATCAGATATGCTCCAACATTAGGTACATTCAAATCCAGACATAAAACACATCTGTTTAGCTGTGCCTTTACTGAATGAGCACTGTGCCATGTCCGACAGATTGCACTATTATGTTTTTCTTTTTCATTCTTTTATAACCCGTTTTAACACATTTTAATCTGTTTTTATCTGTTTTTATATTATTTGTTTTTATTTTTTATACTTCTCTCTTTTATTCCTGTTTATGTAAAGCACTTTGAATTGCCAATGTGTATGAAATGTGCTATAGAAATAAACATGCCTTGCCTGTGTTCTTGTATGTGTTAGTAAATAGGTTTTGACATTGACAAACCATGATTATACTCAATGTATTGATAAATTGTTCTCTGAAATGACAGAGAAAAAATCAGCTGATAATTTTGAGAAATCATATTAGAATTAAAATACTTTAGATGTAATTTACTGACTTCAAATCTGTAATACGAGTTAAACCCATTGTATTTTTCAAACATTTTTAATCATTGCAAGAGCTTGCAGACAAAATCCCTTGGAATATACTGTAAACTACTTTTATGTGATTTATTTAATATTTACTTTAAAAAGAAGCTTATGCATTAGGAAGATGTTTTATACAAAGAAGCTTACAGTAGAGGAAATATGTAACAGAGCCAGCAATAATCTCGGCATATACATTATTTTAAATGCTTTAGTTACATAAACAATACATTTTATTATCAATAAATACAGGAGTTTATTTCATTACTAAAAAAAAAAAACTTACGATTGAAGGCAAAACTATTAGGCACCCTGTGAAATTTGTATTATTTTTTAAGTATGTCACAAATTACGTTTAAAAGCAGGTTGCACGGTGTCTCAGTGGTCCTCATGTTCGCTTGTGTGTGCGTGTGTGTGTGTGCGTGTGTGCGTGCGCGTTAGTCTCTTTATTAATCAGGGGTCTCCACAGCGGAATGAACCGCCAACTTATCCAGCATTTGTTTTATGCAGTGGATGCCCTTTCAGCCGCAACCCAACACTGGGAAATGCCCATACACTCTTGCATTCACACACATACACTACGGCCAATTTAGCTTATTCAATTCACCTATAGGGCATGTCTTTGGACTGTGGGGGAAATTGGAGGACCTGGAGGAAACCCACGTGAACACGGGGAGAACATGCAAACTCCACACAGAAATGCCAACTGACCCAGCCGGGGCTCGAATCAGGGACCTTCTTGCTGTGAGGCAATTGTGCTACCCACTGCGCTACCGTGACACTCAAGTGTGTTCTTGACTATACATAAAAAGTAGAATAATATAATAAGAAACTATCAGTTTCCAACATCAAGAAGCCTAACAAACTGTTTTAATGTCTAAAAACCAATGAAAGTGAATCAGACCGGAAGTCTCGAGCCAAAAAGATTCCATTGGCTAAGCCCATTCATACATGAAGAATAAGGTCAATATGTAACATGTAAAACAAGCTTACACAATTACTACAAAACCCATGCTGTTTGTGTCTGTCTGGGCTTCTTTCTTGTGCTGTCCACAACGGAGAATCCAAGACTAAGTGTGAGAGCAAACATGGCAAACACCATCTGCTTTGTTGTGTTTTTGGCTGGAAGCAAAAGCGCATGGCAAGAACACAAATACAGTACACCAAGTTAGTTGCTTTCAACTGGAAAAAGGCACACAACTTTCTTCTAAGTGATATAAGTTTTAATATATACAGTATTTTGTATGGACAATCGGTAAATGCCTTGCTGGACTTGAACCTCTGTTTCAGCAACTACAGTAGACCAGATATTTAAACACATTCTAGTTTCAATTTCAATTCATTTTGACTGATGTAACTGATCACAGTTTCCGTGTGCAAGCATTTCAGTTCAAATGAGTAGAGGCTTGGATCCAGAAACAGTACAGAGCCAGCTATAGGTGGCCCCAGGCCCATGGAAGGAGGGGGCTTTTTTTCAGGACAGTTCTGTATTTTGACTGTACCGCGAGTACCACCTAATCAAAGGTAGGCTAACTAAGTTTGTCGTAAAACAAAAATTAAGATTCAAACACTATTCATTAACTTGAGATAAGAGAAGCCTGGGATAGGTGGAATCACCCCGAATGGACTCATAAATGAATAACTGAGGCTGTGTCCGAAATCACTCCCTATAACCTTAAAAAGTGCACTATTTAAGGGAGCAGCCATTTCTTTTGGTGTCTAAAGGCTGGTTTATACTCAACGTGTCCGCAAGTTCACTTGGGTGTGCACGGCAAATATGACATTATTGCGGAGTTGGTGGAAGTCTGCTTTGGATGCGCACAACATTATTTAGGCTAGTGGAACTTTGTGCGCGGCTCTGCATCCAATGATACATGACTTGGAGCTGAGTCTGGTCGAGCTGGGGGATTTGCATTTGCAACACCTTTAGGAATCCTAAATAACTGCCTGATGTGAAGTCCTTTAGGTGTCTTTTGATGCTTTGAGGGGAAAAAATGCATATATTTTATACAGGTTGTCTAATGCTTTTTAATTCATGTTTTTTTTAATTGTATAAAAGGTTTTGCATTAAGTACACAGCTGACTTGGATATATAAAATGTAGACTAAGTTAGTCATTTAAACAGCTGCATTAAAAGCAAACATTTTCATAAGTGTCCTCCAATATTTAATAATCAAATAGTCAATAATCAATATCATATTAATTAGCAAATTGATAATAATAGCAAAAAATATGCTATATTTGGGACACAGTAATAATATAAATAGCGCCCTCGGGTTAGCAATTGCTATAGTGCTTTTATTCCAGCAAGTAAATTAAACCAAAACATTGACTTCTAATTTGTTACCTTTCAAGGGCTTGAAATGATTCAGCCTCATTTTACTCTTTGTAAAGTTACTAAGTGCCTGCAGGGAAAAAGTGTTTTATTCCTAATCGGTGTATGATCAGCTCCATGCAGGAAGTTTCCTCACACCTCCATTAGTCATACAGGGAAGATGATTGTGCCGTGGACTGAAACACAACCTTAACAAGCCTAATCATAGCATCCCTCCCTCTCTCTCTTTCCTCAGTCACGACCACATAATAGGCCCGTATTTATAGACGTGAGCTGCTCCTCCAGAAGTATTTTCCTCAGAACAGTTCTGAGCCGCTGTCTAAGCCATTGTCTGCCTTAACAGACACAAATCAAAGTGTCAGTGGCAGTTTTCAAGTTAAACCAAATTATTAGATTAAGAGATACTCTATTGGAAATCATTTGCAGTCCTAGACCTTTATGTCTTAAATAGATGCTCTGTAGAGTTAAATTTATTAAAGAAATCAAAATTGTCATATTATTATACTTTTGTCAAGCCAAACCTATGTGGTTTCATGTCTACTGCTAAATACGAAAATACTTAATACAAAAATTGATTGTTATTTAGTGCTACGTTTTCCTAATTGATTGCGAAAGACAGTTAGGTATTAAAGTCTTCATTTACCAAATGAGTAAAAACTGTTACATTAGTTTTTTCTTTCAATGTAGCAAACTCATTATTGTAAAACAAATGCTATTTCAACTGTTTCTCTGTAATTAAGCAAGTTAACCCTGTCACAAATCTAGTAAAACAATTAAAAAAAATTAAATAGTAAAATATGAAATTCACCAATACAAGAATAAAAGTCTTTTGGAGAATTAAATAATGAACTAAAACTGTAAATGCATATCCTTTTTCCAAATAATTTCAACTATGTAGACATGCAATATATTCAGTGGCAGTTGCATCTTGCTACCATTTTTTAGCATCTTTCCAACTGTAGTTCAACTTTGAAAAACATTAACTTAAACATTTACCACAAGGAAAGTTTATTATATTTATATATTTATACATGGGCCTCACGGTGGCGCAGTGGATAGCACGTTCGCCTCACAGCAAGAAGGTTGCTGGTTCGAGCCTCGGCTGGGTCAGTTGGCGTTTCTGTGTGGAGTTTGCATGTTCTCTCCGTGTGCTCCGGTTTCCCCCACAAGTCCAAAGACATGCGGTATAGGTGAATTGGGTAGGTTAAATTGTCCGTAGTGTATGTGTGTGAATGGGTGTGTGTGGATGTTTACCAATGATGGGTTGCAGCTGGAAGGGCATCCGCTGTGTAAAACATATGCTGGATAAGTTGGCGGTTCAATCTGCTGTGGCGACCCCAGATTAATAAAGGGACTAAGCCGAAATGAAAATGAATGAATGAATGAATATTTATACATTTATACATTTATTTAGCATATATTTACATTTAAAGACAACAATAATTAAAAAAATTAAATGCATCTGCATTCAGAATGCATATGTATTCAGAATATGGTAAGTTTCAATCAGTTTACACCTACAGTTTCCCACCAGTGATGGAATGTATTTGATTAAAACGTGCAGAGTGAACTCATTAGTGCGCAAAACCCACTTAAGTAACTGAGAAAATTTAGTTGAGACAAGGAAATGACTGTAATTACATTTATGCCATGTTTGTTTATGATTAGATTGTGTGTATGCGCGCAAAATGTTCCCCTTAAAGCAAAATGCATGCTTTTCCCAGAACACATACTAAATAAACACACACCCAACATAAACAAACTCACAAAATATGCACCATTGGGGACTTCCGGGTTAAGCATGGCGTGAACGGGTGTGTGTGAAGGTAGC
>CAIGQW010052735.1:2291572-2348109 GCA_903798125.1 Danio choprae | reverse complement strand
TAATGTGGATAAAATTAAATCTAGATGGGAAGATGAACTGGGTGTAAAACTGTCAGAGACTTTTTGGGAGGAGGCACTCAGAAATGTTCATGCATCGTCATCATCTGTTAGGTTAGGGCTCATACAATTCAAAGTGTTACACAGGGTCCATTTAAGCAAGGCACGGTTGGCAGGAATGTACCCTGGAATAGAAGCGTCTTGTGATAGATGTTCGTTTTCTCCAGCTGATTTGACACATATGCTTTGGTCTTGCCCTTCTTTAAATAATTATTGGACATTGATTTTTAAGTCTATCAGTGAGGCTCTAGGGGTGGCATTATTGCCCTGTTCCTCAATAGGTATATTTGGAACTCCGAGTGACACTACGACCATAACTTTATCAGCTACTCAGAAGGGAATTATTGCTTATACATCTTTATTAGCCCGCAGAAGAATCTTATTATGCTGGAAATCCTCCACACCCCCATCTGTGACAGCCTGGTTTGAAGATGTGATGTCTTTTCTAAAACTAGAAAAGATTAAATACACACTAAGGGGTTCGGTGGACAGGTTCTATACGTACTGGGAACCTATTTTATCATATTTTACTAATCTGAAAGAATTACCCTGCAGTTAAATAATCTGTATACTTCTTTGTATCCATTTCAATGTGTTTCCTGGCTTTAATGTAATTTGTCCTGCAAATTTGTTCTTATTTGTTTTTCTTCCCCTGTTATTTGTAATTGTTTTCTTTCTTTTCTCCATCATCACTGTCACGACATGCATGACTCCAGATTGTTTAATTATTGTATTTGATTCTAATTATTGTGTTAGGCTGCCTTGGGATGTTCAGTTCTTGGGGTGGGTTGGGTTCAAACGAAAAAAACTAGAAAGAAGGAAACTGTAATGTTTATTGTTGTATTGTATGAA
The DNA here is from genome assembly GCA_903798125.1 of Danio choprae. NCBI lineage: Eukaryota > Metazoa > Chordata > Actinopteri > Cypriniformes > Danionidae > Danio > Danio choprae. The sequence continues at coordinate 2,347,200 of CAIGQW010052735.1, read as the reverse complement.
AACATTATTTTTCTTCAATAAAAAAAAAAAAAAATAAAAATATGCACCATTAGCATGAACATAATAAGCAAACAATGCTATGATGACAACGTGTTGTTTCAGTTCCACTGGAGGCACTGATTTCAAACATGTTTCCCAAGCTTCATTTACTTTCTTAATCTCTAAGTCTTTCTTTCACCCATGAAACACCAAAGGAGCCAAACCTAAGATATGCTTTGTTTTTACACTTCCTGTTAGCACTGCTAGCATTCTAACCTTTCAACGTGTACTTGATTAACCACATATTTAAAATCCCGTATTGTACAGTTATTACATATACTTTACTACAGTTATTTTATATACTGACCTCAACTGACCTGCAGAGAGCAGTCAAAGTCCCTGTACAGCTAATAAGTGCACAAGGCTGTCCCAGGCCTGAGAAATGCCAAAGCTTTTTTACAATCAGGGATGTCTCTACTTGAATAATCACATACTCTATGCACATTTCTGCATGACTACTTGAACACTTGGACTAAATACACAAAACATGTCATTTAAATATAGTTCAAACACTGCAAATTTGGGTTTTGGGAAATGTCCAGAACAACACTGTAAAAAATGCAGGGTTCCACACAGTTTATTCGTGTTGTCTCAACACAAGTCGATTAAGTTAACTTAGTGAAGTTTATTTATAAACTAATTTCGAGAGGATCACATGCTTAAGATTGCTGCGGCAGGTCCCGCATTATCCAATTCATGATTCACCAATCAGACGATTCCTAAGCCACTATAAATACCCTAAGTTTCATATCACAGCCATTTTCGTTTTGAAGAATCCCCCCTTCCACCCCTACTCCTCCTTTCCTAGATAGGTGGCACGGTGGCCCAGTGGTTAGCACTGTTGCCTCACAGCAAGAACGTCACTGGTTCTAGTCCTTACCAAGCCAGCCGACGTTTCTGTGTGGAGTTTGCACGTTCTCCCAGTGCTCACGTGGGTTTCTGCCGGGTTCCCCAGTTTCCTCCCACCGTCTAAAAGCATGCAACTCAAGTTAATTGACTAATCCAAATCAGCATCATAGACATGCTCCTAGTAAGTAGTCATCTCAAGAGCAATCACTATCTGTTCATAAGCTACTACAGCAGGGGAGTTCTCGAAATCTACCTGAGCTCAAACTCCCCTCTCGCCTTGCAAACCAATCATCAGCTAAGTGTGAACTCTTGAAACAAATTGAAGTGGATTGAACATAAAACAATTAAGCTGTTCCAAAAACAATGTCAAGAATTGTGTTGTTTCAGCTCATTTTAAATAAGTAGTTTGAACAAGCAGCAAAAATATTTTTTGAGTGAAAGATTTATCATCATCTTCTTCATCAAGCAGTTATGGTGAGTATTTTCGGTTAAAATACATATTTGTAAAATTTGCTAACTCGAAATGATTTTTTTTTCAGCAGATACAAATACCAAACATCACAGTTGTATTCATATCAGGGCGCATTTTCACCATGTGTTTTTTCATGAGCTGAGCATTTTTTTTGCTGTTGTTTGCAATTTTTTTAATGCCAGCAGCGTAGCAAAGCACTGAATGCTCTGTATTTTTTTGAAAGCTCCAACACGCTTGCAGCTGAGCATTTTTAAAAAAGTGCCCTTCAGCTCTTCGGTGGACACGTGCCCTTACTTGTACAAAAAGAGTGTGTTTTTTCTGGCTGTTTGCAGTGTTTTCTGAACTTATAAAAAGAGACACCCCAAATACCCTCTGTAAAAACCTTTGAATCTAATATGTCAAAAGAATGTACTGTATGTAAGAACGAATTTTGAATGTGGTTTCATTGAATCTGACATCCAGTGTGAATCTGACATCCAGTGTTCAGATATTTGTGCAAGAAATATGTTTAAACATTTTATTTATTTAAAATATATATACATATATTTATTTTTTACCATATTCGCCTGCTTTTAAAAATGTCTGATATCAAGGAACATGTGTAAATGAGTTGAAATGTTTGGTTGAACTATCCCTTTAAGGCACTTACATTTTACACTTAAAAATTGTACTACTAATTGTAAAAACAAGGCAGATAATCTGTATTACACGATATTATTAGCATAAATTAAGGTGGCATGAACATTATGGGGACACGATAGAATGACTAGAAACCATTTGGCTGGGAAACTCCTGAAGTTTAATTTCATGCTCTGCTACATTTCTGTCATTCAGACTTGAAAGATGTGGAAACGCGGCATTGCCCTTATTTAAGTAAGTCAGGAGAAATGTGCTGGAGAATCAGGGACAGAAGAATAGGACAGATGGCAGTGGCGTGCTGAGTCAGGAAGTGAGTGAACAGACCGGATTTCTTCACTTATGCTTCAAAAGAATACTTCACTCATACAAAGGCAAATGTATTCGTAATCAATAGCTATGCTTACATTCCCCCTCATGATGTGATTATAATTGTAAACCTCCCCCCCAAAAAATCTATAGAAATCTGGTTTGTATTTGAAGTAGATTCAAATGACCATGACCAGTAACATGCGGATAATGGTGCTAAAATAACCACACTTCTTAGTGGAAAATCTGAAAGATTATAATTCACTGACAAGGACCATGTAAAAGCCATTATTATGTAATAAACCTTTATTATAAAGCAGTTCGGTTGAAAGGCAATAGGAAGAGAAAAGCTGTTTCAATTATATGCCAGGCTGACTGGAAATACATGTCTCAGCCTGTAGTTTTGCATAATGCAATACATGTTGCTCTGGGTACATTTTAACACTTGTCTCAGATGACAAATTCACTAGAGGGCACTGTCTACATTTTTGAGAATCTGAAAGATGTTATGTGAAAGATGTTTCAGGACTGATTCCTGAAAGGCTACAGTGACGAACAAGTCTACATTTGATCCTGTGGGCCAGCCTAACCTCCCGCTGGTGCCCTACCCTCACCTGCAGCTTACACGATGGATGTCCAGCTTCTCCAGCCCGGCGCCTAGACTGCAGCTCCACATAGGAAGTTTGGCCAGAGGAAAATGACCGTGCCTAACATAGCCTGGTTTCCCTCAAGGTTTTTTTTCCTTCACTTCGTCAATTGGTGAAGTTTTTTCCTTGCCACTGTTGCCACTGGCCTGCTCGGATTGGGACTTGTGGAGCTGCGCTTCGGTGGATTTGCTCTTCAGTGTTTGAACTTTCAGCAGTGAAACTTAAGCCACACTGAACTGAACTAAACTCTAAAACCTGGACTTTACTTGAGCTTGTTAAGCTGCTTTGACACAATCTACATTGTAAAAAGCGCTATATAAATAAACTTGAATTGAATTGAACTTGAATTATGTATGGTATTTTGTTGTACATTTCAGATACAAGTCCTTCTTGTAGAAGTACAAAAGAAGACAGGGCTTGCCATACAGATCACCTAGCAAACCACTGGCCGAAACCCAACCAATGTTTCCAAATGTGCTGTAACTGTAAAAAAAAAAAAAGTGCACTACAGCCACATAGTTTTACCTTGATTTCACATTGCTTTTCATCAACTTTAAACCCAAGTGCTCTGTATCAAGTACAACACCATACAAAGTGAGCTACCGAGAAAACTGACCAAGTCACAAAAGTTGTCCACACAAACCCTAGACTTTTCTCAAAATTTGCAGCAATATTTGTGACATAATCTCACTAATACAATGTTAGGGCAAAAGCTGGACCGTGACACCAATCATACACAGCTTAATTCAGTATCTGTTCTATTAATCCTTTTCTTTACAATATTGCTCCCAAACAGTGTCCTGCAAGGTCCTAGTGCCTGCCCCATAAGTAATTTATTCAGAGACTGCTGTTACACTAATAATAAATCATCAATCAACAAGTTATCAATTTGGGTCATAAAATCACAAGTCTGGTTTAAATTTTTTTGTGAGAAGCTAATAATGGGGAATAAAAATCTCAAACCTAACTCTGTAAATGAACACTTCTCAACAACACACAAACAGAAAAGATATCAGCATCGGCTCAGCTCTCTATTCCCTACTATATTTAAAGGGTTCACACTTAGCTGATGATTGATAATAAAGCTTGTTTGGCATGCTGTCCCGGGAGAGAGCCCTGAGCTCATAAGATCCAAGCCCTGGGCTCCCTCCCGTTAGCAGGGCGAGAGGGGAGTTTGAGCTCAGGTAGATCTCAATGAACTCCCCGATTTGTTAATAGCTAATGACAGATAGGGATAGCTATACTGCTTACTAAGGGCTCGTCTATAGTGCCTATTTGGTATGGTCAAATTACTAATATTGCGTGATTTTGGACTGTGGGAGGAAACCGGGAAACCCACACGAGCACAAGAAGAACATCCAAACTCCGCACAGAAATGTCGACTAGTCCAGTAATGACTTTTAACCAGTGACATTCTTGCTGTGAGTCGACAGTGCTAACCACTGGGCCGCCATGTCGCCCAATCTATGAAAAGGAGGGAGGAGTAAGGGTGGGAGGGGGTATTCAAAACAAAGATACTGAGGTAAGAAACTCTGGATATTTATAATGAGTTAGGAATAGTCTGATTGGTGAATCGTGTTAGCTAATGCGGGACCAGTCGTGGACAATCATAAGCACGTGATCCTCTCGAAATTAGTTTAGAAATAAACTTTACTTAACAATGTTCAAATCAAAGAAAAAAGTATTCCTGAAGTATTTAAATGTATTTATTATAAATCCTTTGGTTGAGTTTTTTTGGAAATACTATTTAAAATATTATTTTGTGAAATATACCGTTATCATGAAAAAAATACTCATACGGTGAAATCGAATTTTGCCATTATTAAAATCCAAATTTGTCCTTGTTAATATTAGTAAAGGCACTGTGAGTTAACATGAACTAACAATCAACAACTTTATTTTCATTAAATAATGTTAACAAATATGTAAAAATGCTTTAATAAATACCGTTTATTGTTTGTTCATATTAGTACCTAATTTAAATAACATGAAATAATACAACCTAATTACAAATAGCAATAGTAAAAGTTCCAAAAATAGTACTATACCTTAAAACGTGTTATTACTCAAATCTGACTCATGTATTTTTATGTCAGAGCATGAGGAAAGTAATCAGAGATGAATAAACCATCACCTCACACCTGCCTAGATTCTAGAACACACCCACACACACATAAACAAACATACACAAAGCATGAGTAAATGAAACAAAAACAGCGTTCCAGTTAGATGAGTGATAATCTGCATATCAGACTGCTGAGTCCACAAGATACTGTTTACCCGTATTTGCATTGAGATAATAAAATCAATATATTGTGTACAATTAACATAAGATTTTAAAACAGTTTCTTTTCAAAGAAATGTCTCTCATCCTCTTATTTATCTATGCAGTGAAAAGCATGAACAAGATTTCAATTTTCAGTCAATAAAACTTTACAACCCCGTCTGGTCAAAGTTTTTTTAATGACTTTAATAGCCTTGAAATATAGCACAATTACTTTATAGCATGCTGCGTTTATAGCATACTGTTATGGTTTTATTCTGTACTTGTCCTTTTTGTCATTGACAGTCATAGTTACACAAGTTTTTTATAAGAGTTACTATTTAACAATTTAACCAAGAAAAACACTTGTATTGGTTTTTAGTAGGTATGCATTGATAATATTAGTCATTAGTAAGTAGACTTTGAGAATACTGGATGACTAATGACAACAGTTCTTAATGACTATTGACTATGACTATAAACATAGCCACCAGACTTGTGTACTTTAGTTTTTAACAGCATTCCAAGCAATCATAAGAAGATTGCACTATGGTAATTAGTTGCTTTTGATAAAACTGCTGTAGGTGTGACTAGTACTGACTAAAGCCTTTAACAATCTGTTCCTCATTGCATCCAAATTAGCAAGCATCAGAATGGTTGGCGAGCCCTTTTACATCCAGAATGACAGCGCAACAACCAGAGCATGTGCCTTAGATGATAAGGCACTGCCTACTACAAGGAAGGACAGATGATATCGCTTTTCACTAATTGAACCTTAATTCTGTGGACAAAAGAACATCAACAATACGGCAATTTCTTTTCGGCTTAGTCCCTTTATTAATCTGGTGTCGCCCCTAGCGGAGTGAACCGCCAACTTATCCAGCATATGTTTTACGCAGCGGATGCCTTTCCAGCTGCTACCCATCACTGGGAAACATCCATACACACTCATTCACACACATACACTACGGACAATTTAGCTTACCCAATTCACCTATGGCGCATGTCTTTGGACTGGGGGGGAAACCGGAGCACCAGGAGGAAACCCACAAGAACACAGGGAGAACATGCAAACTCCACACAGAAATGCCATCTGACCCAGCCGGGACTCGAACCAGCAACTTTCTTGCTGTGAGGCGACAGTGCTAACCACTGAGCCACCGTGTCGCCCCCTAAATACGTAGGTATTATTATTAGTTAATTAACTAATACATTAATAATATTAGCTAATTAATTAATACATAATTAAAAGTTAAAATAAATTAAAATTATAATTTTAAGTTTGTTAACATAAAAATATTAATTAACTAACTTTACCAAAAGTTTGACCACCGTGTTGCCCCTGTTTATAATGATTCCTTGAGTAAATACCAAAGTTTAAAAAAAAAAAATAAGTTACTCTTGCTGTCATTGTGTATTGTGTAGCAAGTATTGAGGTATCAAGTTTGGTAAAGCACCTCAGTACTTACGTTATGTAATTATGTTTTCATATAGATTGTAAGAAGAAATATATCATTGTAAACCAATGCATATATAATTGTAAACCTTGGTTTGCAATAAAATTGTAAATCACGTAAAAATGACTCAACAATCCATGTTCATTTTGTATGACTTATTTAAGCACATTTAATTCCATATTGTGCAATACTTGTAAAAGGAAACTAATTACATTTTACTTGTAGTTTTTAAGCACTGGTGGGTTGTTTTTAATCATAATTTATTTTGCGATTAGTTTTGGCCTCCTGTCCCCTCACATGAAAAAAAGGCATAGAACATTTTAGGATTTACAACAGTAACATTTTGTAAATTGTAGAATAAATGTACATCTTTCTACAGCATACTATATTATTAACAATAGTGAATTGATATATTGTAGTAAATACTGCGATATACTTTACAAAATACTACAGTGAACTACTGTAGTAAACTATTCTATACTGTATAATATTATAGCATTTACAATAGTATTTTTTATAACATTTACACTTTGTTAATGTATACACCGTACTACGGATTGTAATGAACTAATTTACAGTATTTTATGGAAAACAGAATTGCTAATAGTGAGAACTGTGTTCTTGTGTACATTATAATGAATTAAATTGATTTATGTAATTTTCTTTTTAGCAGACACTTGTGGCAAAACTGGCTGAGTTTCTGATTGCCTTATCAAACTGAAACATCAAATACAGCTACATACACCTGCTAAACTAAGATCTGAAGTAATGGCAGAAGGATGTTTCATTCATTTATTCATTTTCCTTCAGCTTAGTCTCAGATTTATCAGAGGTTGCCACAGCGGAATGAACCGCCAACTTTTTAAGCATATGTTTTACGCAGCAGATGCCCTTCCAGCTGCAACCCAGTACTGGGAAACACCCATACACTCTAACATTCACACACACATGCGAACACAGGGAGAACATGTAAACTCTACACACAAATGCCAACTGGCCCAGTCGGGACTCGAACCAACCTTCTTGCTGTGAGGCAACAGTGCTAACCACTGAGCCATCGTGCCGCCCTAAGAAGTATTTCCTATCACAATGCTGTTGGCTCTTATTTATTTACATACTTATGCTGTCAAACTCTTGTATAAATGAAATATCACACCAACATGGCTCTATATCAGCACGGATGTAATTCCCCTCTGCCATATCACATGCTTCTTTAGAGACATATCACACTCCTGTTTGTGTGAAATTGCTCATTTATAATTGTATGTGCCTGCTATGTGCTATTCATTTGCAGTGTTGCTAAAGATTAACGTCATTTTGTACAATCTTCTTATTAGATTTCTGCAAAGATGGCAGATTTCCCCATGGAACATGCAAGCAATTGCCTTTTCAACTAAACTATGGAATGGTGATTGTGTGAGACGTGAATAAGTGTACTTGTGTTACTAATTGGAGGGGAAAAAAATTTAATGTCAAGAATACACAGTAGGATTTTAGTGTTGTCCAACAGTTAAGCATAGATGAGACCCCTACATACAGTATGTATACATTTTTTGGATCAATGTGCTAGGTATTCAGTACGATTTACTCCTCTGGGTGTCAGTAAGCAGTAAGAAATTAATACCTTTATTCATGAATTGTGCTTAAAAATTATTAAACGTGAAAACAATTTTAATTTCAAATAAATACTGTTCTCTTTAACTTTATATTCATATTTATATCCAGAAGAAGGTTAAAAAGGATAAAAATATAATCTTCCATAAACACTTTTTTTTTTCTGTAAATATATCAAAATTTACTTTTTGATTAGTAAAAGGCATTGTTAAGAACTTAATTTGGACAACAGTTTTAAAGGTGATTCTCAATATTTAGATTTTTATTGAATTTTCAGATTCCAGATTTAAAATATTTGTATTTCAACCAAATATTGTATTCATATAATAACAAACCATACATATGGAAAGCTTATTTATTCAGCTGTCAGATTATGTAGAAATATAGATTTTCAAAAATTGTACTAGAGGAACACACGCATGCAAGTTTTAAGTAAAAGTATAGGGAGATACTGAGAAGGAGAGAGAGAGAGAGAGAGAGAGAGAGAGAGAGAGAGAGAGAACCCTCTCAGATGCTAAAGAAAGTAATGGATCTGCCAGTCATCAGTGAACAGCAGTGTGATTTATAACTTCACAACACACACACACACACACACACACACAAACACACACACACACACACACACACACACACACACACACACACACACACACACACTGCAATAAGGCTTAATCTGTGCTCCTCGACATTTCAAATTACAGGTTAATCTCTTGATCTGTCCCCTTTAAAAGCCAAGGCCAATGTCCAGCAACAGACTGATGGTACAGAAGTCATTTCTCAAAACAATAAAAAGGTCAGTTATGTGAACGTCTGGGTTTGTGGTCATTCATTTCCTGTCTGAACTACTATCCTATCTGAATAAGGACTGCAAAAAGAAACATCAAACAACAACAGATTCAGAGGAAAATGAAACTAGTATCTGCTTATCAAAGCTCTCGCTGCTTAAAATAAGAACAAGGTGATTCATTTGTGGGTTTTGGAGAAAAAAAACTGAAAGCTTGAGAGAGTACTTTGTACTTTTACTTTTGTCAGTTGAAAAGTCTGCTAATTAGCATTATCAGTCTCTAAAAAATAGGGCATGAGCCAATATGCAGAACAATGTTTTATTTTTACATAGAACAGAGACACTCTGGAAAGTCTTTCCTTAATGCTGAAAGAATGACAAATCTATGACCCAACCAATGATTTGCTATTTTGCCACGTGTAATGATCTCTAGTGAGCATACGATTCCAACTGTTCAACATAAGGTTGTGTGTCAAAAATAATTTGCTCTGCATGCTGTCAGCACTTTACATTAACACACAAACACACACGTCCTTGGATTTGATGGTGTTTGCATGCATAACCAGCTGGCGGCCCTTACAGTATGAGCCCATTTTCAGCTCTAAATAAGAAATCATGCTCTTGGAAGACAAGGGAAGGTCCAGATGGAGAATTTAGAGACAGAGTAATGAGATCTGCTGCTAAAAGAACACAGATGAACATCCTCGGGACACAACAAACCTCTGAACAAGACAGAAAATAAAATAAATAAATGAAATAACTTTTTTTTTTTTTCAGAACATGCATCTTGACCTTAGCAGTCTGTCTTAATATTTACTTTCAAAACTGTTGGAAAGGGATTGTACACCCAAAGGTGTAAGTTGTGTCATTGTTCATTCACCCAATACATCTTTTATATTTATGCTGTAAATTAAAAACCATGGGAGGGAGGCCCTTTTCTTATAATGCAGCTAAATTATGAAATGCATTACCTGCATCTGTTAGGAATGCTGTCTCCTTAGACTGCTTTAAGAAACTTCTTAAGACTAATTTGTGATATCACTGTAATTTTGCATTATTTATTGCTTTTTCTGATTATTGCGGTCTGACTTATTTCTGTGATTTGTATTATGCAAGTTTGTAATACTGTTTTTGTTTGTATTCTTATTTTGTTTTCTGTACTTTATAGGGATGCACAATATATCGTTTCAGCATCGATATCGCAATGTGAACATCTGCAATAGTCACATCGCAAGATGCATGCAATGTTGAGTCTGAATTATAGTTGAGCAGGAGCTACAGAACATGTGATTTGTAGAGTCACTGCTAAGTTTAACCATAATAGAGTGAAGGTTTATAATTTGCATGTGTTTTTAAAGCCTGTGACTGAGCATTTTAAGAGAGTTTAGAACATTTGGGGCAAAAAATTTGGTTGTTTTGGAGGTGAAACAAAGATTTATTCATTTATTTATTTATTATACACAATTTTTGTCTTGTTTCAAGTCCAAATATCCACATTTCAAAGCAAAAACAAGATTATTTTAATTATCCCATTGGCAGATAATTTTGCTTGTTTTAAGGAAAAACAGTTCATTTTGACTTATTTCTTCTGAAGGTAAAAAAAAACTATATTTTTACTTGATCTAAGATTTTTTTGATATTTTACTAGAAATGAGACAAAGCAAAGTAAGAAAAGCCTTTTTTGCATTGTTTATTATTATAGATTATTAATTTTTTGTACATAAATACTATTAGATTTCTAAGAAAACAGAATAGAGCTATTCAAACCACCTTCATGTGAAAACTGTATTCATATTTATGGCAGAAAACTAAAATACCAAAAATTCATACTTTTCCAATATCGTGCAACCCTACTTGTAGCACTTTGAGTTTAAGAAAAGCACATTATAAATAAATGTATTATTAAATTATTACTTATATCGTGCGGTTTTGTAATTTTTGACTTTGAAAGCCCTATTCACTTTCCTAAGAAGAAACAATATTGTAATTCTATAAACAAAAACAACAACTACAACAACAGAAACGTACTTAAGTCATACGGGTTTGAACAAAGATGAGTGTCAGTTCCTTTTTTAGTGAACTATCCCTTTAAAAATTGTATGAGGAAAAGCCCTGGCTCATATGTTGTATCATGTTTAATCAATGAGCCCACAGTACATTTTTCAGACAAGCCAATCAATAATTCAAATGAAAAGGCTCACGTATATAAACAAGAATAGATACAGTTATGCATATTTGGGATTTCTGAGGTTACAGTAAAAAACCGTAGGGATGGCTCTGGATTAGCATTAACTAATGAAGCCACTCCACAAGTCAAAAATAAATATATTAAAAATCCTAACATGATAAATTGCAATTCTATGCTAGATCCAGAAGGTGGAGCCAGAACTATTCACAAAGAGCTGCCTTTCTCCCTCAGTCCTGAAGCTCCCCACAATGAAACTAAAGCTGCTTTAAGTTATACATGCTCAGAGGATGTGATACTGCATCATGAATATTTAAAAGCTCAGCGAATGGTCTTACTTAACTGTCTTATTCTGACATGCTTGAATTGAGCATGACAGAGATTTGGAAACTGAAGACGAGCTTCCTAAGGGACAGCATAAGGAAACATTATATAATATATGCAACATTTATAGTGCTCAGTTTAGACAGGACATTTCAAAGAAGAAAAAACGTATTTCTCATTATTTATTAATTCCATATTAATTCCAACTAGTGAAAATCTGAGATCTATGTTTATTCTAAACACAATAGATTCATTTTTAGACTTTGTTTAGACAGGCACAAACTTTCAAAAGAGGTGATTTTAGGGGGAGTGAAATTATTTTTCTTGAGAGCATCTGATTGGACAAAAATCTGTGCTGGATGAGTCATCAATATTTAAAGTCTGTTTTACCATAAGAGAAAGCACCTATCAAATGTGTTCATCTGCTAAAAAGCCATTTTTACATTAAAAAGTACAGTAGAAAAGAGATTCCTAGGATGTCTTAATCAGTTCCTTACCTCCTGAGGTCATGGATTAGTAGGTCGAGTACAAGAATACGTACATAAGGACATTGCTGAGCTTGGTTCACTACACTGAGTGTGACATAAGAATGTCCTCGTTGTACACTGGAATTTAAAAGCAACAGCAGATCTACTACATTTTAAAGGTTTTGAAAGTACATTCTAGCTAAATAATTAGATTGTTTCATATACTAGCAACATTTCAACCATTAAACTATTATAAATGCTTGTTAGATTGTTCTAACTATGTTTGTTCATGTTAAATATAAATAATAACAGTTTATCTTTAGGAAAAAAAAAACATTTCTCTTCTGTCATTATGTTTGACGATTTAGTTCACTTGATTTATGTTTTATGATTTCAAACTTCCGTTGAGGGAGCATAGTGTGCATCGATGCTGCCTGATATTCTCAGGGTGCTAACGTTTCAGTTCACCTGAAGGATTGTGTGATTGAGAGAGCACTTAAAATGTTTGACTCCCTGATCAACCTGAGATCTCCCTGAGACACACTATCTTAGCTTCATTCAATCATTCATTTTCTTTTCGGTTTAGTCCCTTTATTAATCAGAGGTCGCCACAGCGGAATAAACCGCCAACTTATCCAGCATATGTTTTACACAGCAGATGCCCTTCCAGCTGCAACCCATCACTGGGAAACACCCATACACAACGGACAATTTAGCTTACCCAATTCACCTATAGCACATGTCTTTGGACTTGTGGGGGAAACCAGAGCACCCGGAAGAAACCCACGCCAACATGGGGAGAACATGCAAACTCCACACAGAAATGCCAACTGACCCAGCCGAGGCTCGAACCAGCGACCTTCTTGCTGTGAGGCAACAGCGCTACTCACTACGCCACCATTATCTAGCCATCACTAGCTTATTTGAGCTAAAATATTAATACTCCCTTTGATTTGTATCTTCAAATACAGTATATTCTATAATTTAACAGCATTCACACAGTTTTTACTATATTGGTTTTACTAGTTATTACTATAAGTATTGGCCTCAGACTACAAGAGCTTTTAATCCATGTTTTCATAAAATGTTAATACATATCTTATGAAATAGTACTGTATTTTGTGATCCAAAAACAAAGATGAAACAGAAATGAGCAAATTAAGTATTACTTTTACACAAAAGCTTAACACAGTCATCAAATATTCAGGAGCATGTCAATCAAAACTGCCTAATGTTAACTAATGAAATGCTGAACCCACGACTGTTCATGGTTTTGTAATGTTGATGGACCAAATCTATCATCCTTCTGAATCCAATCTGGAATATATAATATCATTTTCGAAAAATTATGTTAAGGTGTTTTTTTATAAAACCCATATTTCAAGTGTTGATTAAAAAAGTGCATTATGATATAATAAAATGTTTTGTTTTTTAAAGCAGAAGCTATATATTGTCTTTTGATCTATTGTTCAGATATTTATACAACACAATATTTTAAACACCAAGACAATATTGTGAAAATGATCAAAAAAAGTTTGTTGGCTGGTAAATTTTTTAATTTACGGTAAAAATACAGCAGCTGTGGTTGCCAGAATATTACTGCAAAAATACCATATTTATTACTGTATTTATACAGAGTAATAACACCAATGTTTTGAAGTATTAACATCTACTTATTATATTTTTTTTACATAGACAAATACACCACCAAAAAAGCAGCTGGAGATGAGCCAAAGCTATCCACAAGCAAAAAAGGTGCTCAGTGTCATTCACACAATGCAATTTAATGTAATGTGTTTTTATATAGCGTATTTATTGTGTATGGCCACACACCCACAATTTACAACTGTGCAAGAGGGTCTCTCTTCACCACCACCAGTGTGCAACATCCACCACATAACTAGAAACTATCATGGTAACACACGACACTAAAGTAATGCCTCAAACATTATTTATGAACATTAGATGTAACATAAAACTCTAATGTACATTACTGATGAGGGAAAAAAAGCATTAAGGAAAAATTACTGTTAACCATCTAATAGATTTTTGCTGTAGCATTTGTACAGTTTAACAGTTAAAATCATGGCCACTTAAGACCGGTTTAATTTTATTTTAGTTTAGTGTGATAAACCGACAGGCTAAAATCCATGAAACTCGTTTGAATTTTACGGAGCCTTAAACTAAGAAGGATTAAAACACACGGTTTAATTAAATAACTTGTACATGCTCACACTCCACACACCCACAGTTTGACATTTATAACAATCCTGCTTCACAGCTTTTACGCGGGGCAGCTCTAATTACAGGTTATCGGAGTAAAACAGACTCGGAGTGTAATCTGAGACCTGTGTGTGGGACATCACTTCAGACCCTCGGTTCACTACAGTCTGAAGGCAGGTATTAGGGAGGAAAGCACAAGCACCATGATGACACTTTACTGTATATAGAGCCTGTGCTTGTCACGGCTGTATTTTATATTTGTGCTGGAGGATATGTCTTTATATCTGTGGGGGGTGTGGTATGGTGGTTAAGATCTGGTCTTGTAACCAAATCAGTATGTTAGTCAAATCTGTACTGGTCATTTATCTATCGCCAGAATGTTTATGAACAAATCATTTCATTTGCAAGCAAGTATGTCCTTGTAGTTTTACATGCTGCTGTTTAACAGCAAGGTTATGAAGTAAATTTCACTTTTTAATATGATTTTCAAATGCATTACTCACATAAATTAAATATAACACTGGAAAACTCCAAACATAACATCGGAAAATTTGAAAGTGATTAGGCCTTAAAGTGAGCATGCCATAAAAAGGTTTGCATTTACTTCTTATTCATCTTAGCTGCTCAGGTTTTGGGCTTTATACTGACACCTATTGGTGTGGATGCATAATAAAATCGGTTTATGTTTGAGCACTGGCTAAAAGCCCCAGCAACTACTTATTTCTTATAAAACCATTGTATTACGGAACTGTAGTCCAAAAGGAACTGTACTACTCCTTTCACTCTTCTACTACAGTGATTTAATGTTTGACACATATTGGTAAGAATGGAAATTCAAATTCAGTGGTTTGTATCAACAAATTTACCAACATTTAATTGTTGTTCTGGTGACACAAGTGGTTGAGTGTAGCTATTTAATAAAAAATTGGATGGGTGAAATGCATCATATTTATAGTTTCCAAACTCAGAACAACCAAACTCATTTGAAGCTTGAAAGTTAAGCACTCTCTAGCTGGTACAATAATTGTTGGTGCAATAATGATAGTGATGTGTTGCTTCCCAAAACAATGACAAATCAAAATGCAGGACTGTTCACATGCAATGTGTGGACTTTTTTGACAGCTCCCTACCCACTATTTTTTACATTTCCTTGTTATACAATTTTCATTTACATTTACACATTTGACAGAGGCTTTGAAGCATGGCTTCCAGTATATTCAAGGTATGCATATCAAAATGCATGTGTCCATGGAGTCAAACCCATGATTTTGGACTACTATAATGCAATATAAAAATCAAGCTACACAAATACTAAATCTTTTAAGTAAACGAAAGGGCACATTATGTCTTACTTGCTATAGGGGTATTCATTTAGTAAACAGTTCAACAAGTCACATTTCAATAAAGCATCAAATGACATCATGAGAGTCCTGCACATGTCCTGTTTGATAAAAAGAAAAGTGTATTCATGCTTTTAGACTTTTGTACTGCATTATGAGGCAGTTGCCCTCACTCACTCACTATCTTCTGTTCATATGTTAGGTGGCGGATGCCCTTCAAGCCACAATCGATTACTGGGAAACACCCATACACTCTCTCATTATCACACACACACTCATACACTATGGCCAATTTAATTTATTAAATTTACTTAGCACCCGGAGAAAACCCATGCGAAGATGGGGAAAACATGCAAACTCCACACAGAAGTGCCAACTGTTAATGACCTTCTGGCTGTGAGGCGACAGTGCTAACTGAGGTGGTTGCCTTTAGGTCTAAAAAAAAAGCTTCAGCAGGTTCAAAATGCAGCTGCCAGAGTGCTTTTTACTACTAAGAAACATAATGAAATTATTCTGGTTCTGTCAGCATTGCATTGGCTCCCTATTGGACACAGACAAAATCTTATTGACTACTTACAAAGCCCTGAACATCCATTACATTCAATTAATTCTGAACAATTGGATTATTCCTAGAATATCAAAATCACTGTAGGCGGTAGATCCTTTTCATATTTGGCTCCTAAACTCAGGACAGCCTTCCTAGCACAGTTTGGGAGACAGACACATTCTGTCAATTTAAATCTAGATTTAAGACACTTCTCCTTGCACTTGCAAACACATAAAACACAAATGCATAACTCTGAAATCCAAATCCTCTAAAAGATTTTAGGTTGCATTAAATCAAGGCAACCATAGCCAGGAACACTTCCCCAAAAAAGACTCTGTAATTTAAACAGCATCTACAATTGTGTTAGTCTGTCTGTTTCTCCTTATTCCAATGTTCACATAATCATAATAATATGTTCTCCACTTCAGTCAATTGGTGGAATTAAACTGAACCAAATTTTAACAGTGACATTTGTATTCAATTAAATTGAATTAGTTGTATTATAACTAGAACTACATCAGCACTCTCCCAAAACTGTGCACCCTGCCTCATATCCTAGAATGCTTCCACAATCTGAAATATTGTTATGGATTATTCTCTTTTCCTTATCTCTGTTAAGTTGCTTTGACTCAATCTACATTGTAAAAGCGTTATAAAAAAGCAGATGATTTGACTTGACTTGATAAACCCGCACCCACAATAGCCTATTTAATAGAGCTCTCGACCAGTTATCTGAAACCAGAGCTAATTTAATTACAAACCCAGCCCATCCAGTTTGACATAAAAACTACACCCGCATTACATATCATACATGAGAATGAGATCTACAAAACTCATTCATTTTCTCATGTAATAAGCAATAAAGCATGGCAGATGGACTCTCTCTAGATGTTCCTTTTAGACGTTTTCAACACAGTATGTAAAATCTGTAGGATATACTTGTATATCAACAGCTACATGTCATTAACGTGTCTACTTGATGTGATATTTGCTTGTCTCCATATGAAACAAATGGAAAGTGCATGCATTTAAGCTTGCTATCTGTCGTGCTTGACAGTCTTGTCACCAAATGAACCATTTCAAGTGCCATCCTGCAAATCATGCTGAAGCCTCAGATGCAGTATGAACACAAGCACGGGACTGTTTGAATGCAACTATCAGATTGAACTGGATTAAATCGAAATCAAAGTGCAAAGTTTTTTGACCCCCCTGCCAAATTATTACCCTTGTTGTAGTCACTACCTGATCGCCTAATCCTCAGCCCTAGTCTTAACCCCTCCCCCAGACCTAACCCTAAACCTACCAGAATGAGGAGTGTAATGATTTGGTAGGGGGTCAGAATTACGTTCCTGCCCTGCACCTGACACATAAATATTATTATAATACCCATTACACCAAAAAGTAGTGATTTACCCATGTGCAGGTTTCTGTGTTGCACATTTACCAAAATTGGTTTTCATATAAAATCTCAGTATTGTTTTAATAATGATGCTATTATTTGTACATAGGCTATTTTATATTTCTGGTTTGAGTGGAATCATGCAAATTCTCATCTACTGATATAGGCTAGTACTCTCTATGAACATGAAACTCAGCTTTATGCAAATAAGTTGGAGTATGATGTGCTCTCTAATATGGTTGGAAACTGAGGTTGAGTAGGAAGTAAAAGCCATAAGCACATGGACTCTGTGGCGGTCAACTAAAAACTGGTTGTGAAAAACTGACATTTTAAAAAGGATTTCTGTGCTTATCTTTTAACCACACATGATTTATTTAAGGTCTTTCAAGGACATGAACAAGAGAGACACTTATTTTTCTAAAAGGTTTGCCTCCATGTGCCTGTCACAACCTTGCCACATAAAATTGTTTTCAAACGTTGGTGTCTTATAGGAACAGAAGTCATGTACTGCAAATAATGCTTTCCGTACTTGGAGTTTTTGTCTGTTTCTAGTACAAATGTCTTTAAATAAAAATCGAAAAGAATTTTCTAGACAAGTTTAAAATATTGTTTTGTTTTCAGAAATAATAAATCAAAATTAACCATTGGTTACAGGTTTTCAGCTTTCTTCAAAATATCTTCATTGGTGTTCAACAGAATAAAAGGAATTGATAAAGGTTTGGAACCACTTGAGGGTTCATTTTCATTTGAGGGTTCACAAGTGCATTTTCGCGTTTGGGTGAACTACCCCTTTAAACTTGATTTATTACAATATTGTATTGTGCATATTTATACGATTTTATTTTGATGGTCCCTTTAACACAGTTGATTTTAAGTTACATTGCAACTACATGCCAACTAATTCATTCATTCATTTTCTTTTTGGCTTAGTCCCTTTATTAATCTGGGGTCGCCACAGCAGAATGAACCGTCAACTAATCCAGCATATGTTCTACGCAGTGGATGCCCTTCAGGCTGCAACCCATCACTGGGAAACATCCATACACACTCATACATTACGGACAATTAAGCTTACCCAATTCACCTATACCGCATGTCTTTTGATTGTGGGGGAAACCGGAGCACCCAGAGGAAACCCACGCGAACACGGGGAGAACATGCAATCTCCACACAGAAATGCCAACTTACCCCGTCGAGGCTCGAACCACTGTGCCACAGTGACACCCCGTCAACTAATTCTCTTTAGACTATTAGTAGACCATAAGGTTGGGGTTAGGGCTAGGGTTAGTGTAAGTTAACATACTTGCCATGATTATAGTCAGGAGAATGTTGGTGAAGCAGTATCAGCAAATATTAAGCAGACAGTCTACTTATACTCTAATGAGAATTAATTGGCATGTAGTTGCAATGTAACTTACAGTCAACAAAATGTGCAATATAGGAACCATCAAATAAAGCGATACCAAATAAATGTGACTAATAAATCATCTTTTTCTTGCTTTGTCACATTGTTTAGGCACTGAGGACTAGTACATCCGCCATTTAATCACATCTGCAGCTGACCGTCAGAACAGCAGAAACCGTTGCTACGTCACAAACGTCACTTTAGAGCTAGCATTTGAATGATTCTCTATCATAATGTCTAAAGTGATGACAAATGAAATGAAAATGAAAATGCAGAGATTTCCCAGTATTTTTCTGCTGCAATCGGGTTTTCATAATAATTAACCCCGAAAAAGCCAAAGCAAAGCAAACACTACCAGATTACTTTGGTATAAATACAACACTACAAAATACAAAAGAGAGAGATCGACTTAAAATGTCGCTTACCTGTTTTATAATGATTTGATCAGCTGTAGTTTTAAATTTATTTTAAGGACTTATTTCGTGGTCTCTGTCGCCATCTTGTGGTGGAACGTCAACCGTCTTTGCTCTGCTCAGTATGACAGGCTGGCAGACAATGCACTGAATCTCCGAAATTATAAATAGGCACTGTCCTTATAAACAAATTGCATAGCTGTAATCTAAACAACTACATTATCGCCTAAAAAGCCTCAAAAGAACATTATGTTGTCCAACAGCTGCAATATTTGTCAAACTGTTAGGAGTTTATTGATCTGCTGTCACTCTATGTGGGTGGAGTAATACTCAAGGGTGAGGAGGTTGTACGAGTGCTGTTATTACGAGAATATCGCACGGCTATTAGCCAATCAGATTCGAGAACCAGACAAAACTGTTGTATAAATACCTATTCTTTAAGGATTTATTATCACAAGTAGTTGTGGAATTGGTGACTTTTAGCTTGTAGTGTAGTCATTTTCACTTTAACTCTTGTGTGCTGTTGGGGATGTTTTCATCCCATCTGTGGTGATTTTTAGTCTTAATTTGGTCACAACTTTGTGTTTCAGCAAATGGAATGATTTCATGGTGAAAACCTTTTTGACACATTTTGGGGAAAATGCTTCAAAGGTTTTCAAAAACTTAACAATGCACTCTGGGCAAATTCACTACACTTTCGTTATATTGGTGGCTGTTTTTGCCCCATTGACTTCCATTATAATGACATCTTTTTTATTGCAAAGCCATGACACCATATAATTATGCATTCTTGATTGTTGGTGGTTTTTGATATTGGGAAGTGGTTAAATTAGCATTAAGATTTGTACTCTTAATCATCAGTTGCACTGCAAAAAGAATGTCATTGTAATGAAAGTCAGTGGGGCAAAAACAGCCATCATCATAATCAAAAGGGTAGTCAACACAAAGGTTAAAGTATGTGTTCTCTTACTCAAGTATGGTTTTCAGCTGAAATCAAATATTACAATAAACACAACACACACTCACTGTGTATCAAACTATTGAATGATTTTATTTAATGTGTGTTTTGTAGTCTACAGTTCAACAGTATTGGATCATTCTTCTCAATGGCTAAGCTAACAATCATGTGCCTGAACGTCATCACCCTGGATGTGCTCTAGCTTGTGTTACGCAAACATACAGTGCAATATGGGCGGTTGTGGAGCTCAGTGAAGCGTCTCATCCATCCACACAACTACTAATTGATGTCCAGTCTGCCTGAATAGTTTATATAGATCACATTTGCCTCTATGCAAACAGACTCAGCCCTGTGCAAATGAGATTTCACACAGCAGTGAACAGGCCTGAACGCAGCCAGCATTTAATTACACTGTATGTAGACAGCTCAGACACTATTTAGCTTAAGACTGTCTCCTCTCTCATTGCCTTCTTTTCAATCTTTCTATTTTTTTAATGGAAGTAAATCCCATGTGAGAGGTATTAATTTTAAGAAAGTGAGAGGAGTACCCCATACAACTTGACCCAAAAAAACACTGCAATAAATTCACAACCACTATCAGCATGTGAGCATTAAAGATACAAATTAAATGCATACTTTCACAGCTACTATTTTATCATTCAGAGCCCAAACTAGCACAGTTTTCCCAATTTTACAAGAATGAAGGTCACTAAAGTAAAAGATTTTTGCCTGATCAACTTTTTGTCTCATCAAAGAAATTGTCTTTAACTCACATTGCAGCCCAAAACTTGAGATAACAATGCAATCGTATTAAACGCTAATAAATTGAGGTAATGCAACATTATACTGTACTTAAAAAAACAGCACTTTTAAACTATATAAAAATTGTTTTCTTAATTATTGTAATGATCAAATATCCTCATTGAAAATATATTATATGCTTATATATCAACTTTTTGATATCATTTTTGTGCTGATTAACTATATGCTTGACAGCTGTACTGTCCACCGTAATAACACATTCTTACACACTTCTTTCTGATTTTAATTGTAATGTAATAACACACACCTTTTGTAAAGCAGCTTTGGAACAATACATCATTGTGTAAAATGCTATACAAATAAACTTGAATTGAATTTACTGAAATAAACTGAATGTAATTGCATTGAATAGAAATAAATAAAGGACTGTATTTAAAAACAGAAATCAATTTTGGGATTTGCTTATTGATAAATTAGAAAATTACATAAAACGTAAGCACAATAGCCTAGTGGTTAGCATGCCGACATATGGTGCAGGAATAAATCGTAATTATTATTTTTTTAATTACATAAAACTGTCCATGAACATTTCAGAATATCCAATAAAAAAAATCCCATTAAAAAAATATATAAAAATATATAAAAAAATAAACTCAAATTTTCTATTCATTTATGCATACATTATCATTAATTTATGCATAAATAGCACAAAAAAATCGATATTCTCAATATTTGTTGCAAAAATGAATAAAATGTCATTTTGAATTTAAATGAAAGAGCATTATTTTATTAAATGTGGCAGGAATGGGGGGGATCATTCCACTGTGGTGACCCCTGATAAAAGCCGCAGTAAAGTGAGTAAGTGCATTATTAAAAATAAAACATTTCAAAAGGGAGAGGCTTGCAACATTGTTAAAAATAAAACTTTTTGGCTTCTCTTTTTTTCTAACATGAAGACCGTTTTAAAAATTGGTTTAAAAAAAAAGTACCTTTTTCAACTGTTATACACATTTAGTGGTAATGCTGCCTCATTAAAAACATACACACCAATAGCGTTACATGTAATTAAAGCAATATTCCCAAAGGTTTCTTCCACCGCAGCCTGACCTCTAATATAAACAAGTTATCAAATACTGTAAGTATGACTCTCATATTGAAGTCTTAAATTACATATGGTACTGAATTGCCCCATTTTGTCACAAATACAGTCACCCATGAGCAATGTTTTCAAAATGTAATTATTTCCTCCAAATAACACGGCCATGCTCGCAGCTTCAACAAAACAATGAGCAAATCCTGATCTACACTACAGCAGACACACACACCCACCCCCACACACACAATAGCTTGGCTTTAGCACTTACACACTCCATACTGGATTGATACGCTCTTCTAAAACACACCACAGTTCTGATGACAAAGGTAGAAATCCAAAAAACATGTTATCCATTAAGTCTTCATAATGCCAACTGAATCCAACTAGCCATCCTTTCCTTTTATAGAACACAGCTCATGCACATTCATTAATCTATTTTAAGACAGAACGTATTCATATGAAAAGCATTGTGTGTGTTTTCATACAGCTTTATTTGCAATTGCATTTAGATCGCCTCTTCTTCATAACTGCCATTGAACTGCAAATGTTCCTGCTGAATTAACATGTTAAAACGTTCAATAAAGAGCCGCCTTTGTATTGTAAACATTCACTGTCCACCTGTTCTTTTTTTTTTTTTTAAACACGCTGCCCGTACCATACACCAGACATCAAATTAGTCATATGTAGCTTTAAATTACAGTTTTCTTCGATGCAGAATAAGCCAAGAAAGCCTTTCATGGTGTTATTTGTTAGTCACTGTTTGATAAAAATGAAAGCATAGGGAAAAAAATGGTTTTACAGAGCAGGCAATTCATGTGCTTTCAACAGACCGACAGAAGAGGAGCTTTAAGCAGACTAATAAACATATACATTACCAAGAAATAAGGACATTGTTTTGAACAAAGAAGAATTTACATTATAATTTATAATTAAATAATAATAACTATTATTAAGTGTTTGTAAGAACTACATCAATTTGTATGTAGAAAGGCAAGTTTAACCTTTTATTAAGAATATTTATATATTTTATAATTCACAAAAACAAGTACGGCCTCACGGTGGCGCAGTGGATAGCACGTTCGCCTCACAGCAAGAAGGTCGCTGGTTCGAGCCTCGGCTGGGTCAGTTGACGTTTCTGTGTGGAGTTTGCATGTTCTCCCTGTGTTGGCGTGGGTTTCCTCCGGGTGCTCCGGTTTCCCCCACAAGTCCAAAGACATGGAGGATATAGGTGAATTGGGTAAGCTAAATTGTCTGTAGTGTATGAGTGTGAATGGGTGTGTATGGATGTTTCCCAGAGATGGGTTGCAGCTGGAAGGGCATTCGCTGCGTAAAACATATGCTGGATAAGTTGGCGGTTCATTCCGCTGTGGCGACCCCGGATTAATAAAGGGACTAAGCGGAAATGAAAATGAATGAATGAAAAAACAAGTACAGAGTTGGTAAAGACAAGTAAACAGTTGTTCATGAAATAAGCAATTTAGCAATAACATAAAAGCAGGACATGTAATTTTTTGTTCAACATGGATAATTATCCTAGCAGCTGAATTCTAAATTAACTGTAATCATTGAAGTTGTTTAGATAATAGAATTACAATAATCAATCCAAGATGTAACAAATGCATGCACAAAGCACTTTAGTGCAATGTATGGAAAGTGATGTGCGAGTCTGTCAATGTTGCATAAATGAAAAAATGCAGAACGTGAAATATTACTAATATGAGAACCTACTACAACAACGATGCATAATTTTAACTGTACAAAGTACAGTTTTTTTGAAAAATACATCTTAAATGGACTTGCTAATCTGTAAGCAGAAAGTGGGCATGACAGGGCAATGCAGGACAGAAAGGGGATAGGCCATCTGTTAGTGGCCCATACTGACTCTAACTAAAGAAAATCTGAGATAATACATGAGGAAATGCAAGATATTTATTCTTAAATGGTGCTTATTTTAAAATTTAGACACACATTCCTGCTTTGAAGGAACAGAAAAGTCCTCGGGCACTGGAGCGTTTGAAAGTGGTATCTGTCAGCATTTAAATGCCATGTCAGTCTGCTGACGAATCAGCTGATAGATGCAGCTTTTTAAAAGCTCCAGTGTCTGTGTAAAGTGATGATCATTGGAGCCAATCACAGCCATATCTGTTGAGAGCGTGAACACAATGACCACTCAACTGTGTTCAAAAGTCCAGTCAAGAGATGATTGTGGAAATTAGCAAACATAAATTTAAAGAAGCAAATATGCTTGTCATATTTTTCAACAAGCAACTACATTTTTTAGAAGAAAAAAAAACATCTGCAAAACCCGGGATTTAAAAAACAAACAAAAAAAGAACCTCATTTCTTGAAATATGCTTTGTAACTGTAACATCAAGTCCATTTTACTCTCACATGAACATCCAATTAGGCATTAGTAGAACAACTATAACTATACCACCATAAGTTTACGGCATAATTCCATTTATTATGAAATAATCAAATCTGAAAAATGCTGTATGCTGCCATGCAAGTAGGGCTATTAATATTGTTAACCACCTGAATGACTATTTTAAATAAAATAAGGTGTTACTGATAATAATATTAAGGTGTCCTTGTTACACGTTGCATGTATATTGCTATAGTAAGTACAATTAATTATGCAGAATTACACATAGCTAACCCTAAACCTAACCCTCATTCTAACTATAACCGTATACTACATGTAATTAATTAATATTACTCAGTAGTTAAATAAATAGACTGTATCAAGAATATCTTAAAAACAATGCAGATAAACCTTTTTTTCATGCCATGTCTTATTTTAGTCTTATCTACTATGACCATCTCAAAAAAACAACAACTACATTTCAGATAACAGCCCTACACAGTCTACAGTTTAGATCTAGAAAAACCCCTGAGTCATTCGGCTTTGTGTGTCTATCTCATTAGGTCAGGTCATGAGGATATTACTCCATTATTTCTGCTCCAGGTGATAGAAATACTATGTGAAGCCAAGCGGGCTGTGAGCAAATGTTCTTCTGATGTTATGTCTTTTGCACATTTGAGATCATTTCCTATAAGCCCCAGAGGCAGGATGTTGATAGAAAACTCTGATGGTAAAAAAAAACATTCACACTGGTGATCAAGAGGCTCGAAAAAAAAACCTATTGTGGTTTACTATCTTTGTGTCAGGAAATGAATCTCAAACACAGAAAATAAACCGCCTGATGGAGTTGTACTTATAGTACATTGAAACATTTGTGTCAACAGAACTCCACTGCTAAATCTGCACTGTTTATTGCAACCATTAAAATTTTAAAAGATTGATGTATAAATCAGACTAACGAAAGAAAAACATTCTCAGACCACTCAAAAAGCTTTAGCAAAAATGAAGGTAGCCTACATGTAGTAGTGAAGATTCATTAGCTTTTGAATGACCCACTATTGCCATTAGCATGTGTGTCAAAACATTAGAGAAGATCATTACAAACATTACAAACAACACAGAGAACATTAGAAACTGTATTAGGCTAAATAATTAATATTTTAAGGCCATAAGTAAATTCAGCTTTTTTTCTGAAAAGTGGAAAATGTAATATAAAGTGGCATTTGAAGTCAAAATAATTACAAAGTATGACAAGCAAACAAAACTGTTGATCACAAAATCAGCACTGCGTAAATACTGTATGATTACATACACAACTGCTTTTATTTTTAAACTTTGCAATAAACAAGCTAATTCATTCATTCATTTTCCTTCGGCTTAGTCCCTTTATTCATCAGGGGTCGCCACAGCAAAATGAACCGCCAACTTATCCAGCATATGTTTTACACAGCAGATGCAATTCCAGCTGCAACCCAGTACTGGGAAACATCCATACACACTCATTCACACACATACACTACGGACAGTTTAGTTTATTCCATTTAGCTATACTGCATGTCTTTGGACTGTTGGGGAAACCGGAGGACCCGGAGGAAACCCACGCCAACACAGGAAGAACTCTACACAGAAATGCCAACTGACCCAGCCGGGACTCGAACCAGTGACCTTCTTGCTGTGAGTCGACAGTGCTAACCACTGAGCCACTGTGCTGCCCTAAACAAGTTATTATACCAGTTAAAAAACAATTAATATTGTGTAAATTTACAATTTAGGCAAATTAATTTTAGTTAGCTTGCAATACTATAGAAATAGAATATAAATATTGGTTTCAAATGAAATCTCAGTGTCTTCAAGCAGCACACCGCAGAATGATTCAATGCTTTTTAATTAATTAAATAAACAAATGAACGATTCAATGACTCATAAATGTGTCAAGAAATTATCTAAATGCAATTTTTTAAAACATGTATAACTTGAGTTTCTGTTTATGGTTCTGGTCACACAAAAAAATAACATTATACTATAACATTAAACCGGGGCCTCACGGTGGCGCAGTGGATAGCACGTTCGCCTCACAGCAAGAAGGTCGCTGGTTCTAACCTCGGCTGGGTCAGTTGACGTTTCTGTGTGGAGTTTGCATGTTCTCCCCGTGTTGGTGTGGGTTTCCTCCGGGTGCTCCGGTTTCCCCCACAAGTCCAAAGACATGCGGTATAGGTGAATTGGGTAAGCTAAATTGTCCGTAGTGTATGAGTGTGAATGGGTGTGTATGGATGTTTCCCAGAGATGGGTTGCAGCTGGAAGGGCATCCGCTGCGTAAAACATATGCTGGATAAGTTGGCGGTTCATTCCGCTGTGGCGACCCCAGATTAATAAAGGGACTAAGCCGAAATGGAAATGAATGAATAAATGAATATAACATTAAACCATAAAATAACAGAAAAAGTACTGGCAGCTCATTACGAGAGACCCGGTATGACTGTAAAGTACTTTTGGTATACAGCAATAGTCCTACACATTAAAAGCACTATATAAACTCATTTATTAATTCAATCCATCATTCATTCTCTGGTTTTTGACCATAACTTACTTTGATGAATGCAACAAGTTCACACACATCATACAAGGTGCTGGTTAGAGGACATTAAAATTAGGTAGGAAGATGACCGCACACTCTTTTAATAAGTTTCTAAGCAACATTTCGGCCACCAAGAACCTTTTTCAATGTATGGTTTCTTGCATGGTATACAGAGATATAAATACACACAATTACTCATAGGTGTGAACAATTTCAATCCAACCTAACTAATTAACCTTAAGAGAGACAATTATACGAACATCAAGAAAATAACACACTCCTCCACTCCACTTTTCACAACATTAAATTCACTTTTTCCAAAAACATTGACATATCAATATCAATATGCACTCAAAAAATATTTTTGCTGCTTATTCAAACTACCTATTTATAATGTGCTGAATCAAAACAATTCTTGAGGGTTTTTGTGGGGTAACTTAATTGTTTTATGTTCAATCAACTTAAATTTGTAAAAACAATTAAGTTGACTTAATCAATTTGTGTTGAGACAACATGAAGGAATTGTGTGGAACCCTGCAGTTTTTACAGTTTGGGACACTGCATCAAGCTGGGCATTTGTAGTATTTTTAAGTATTTAATTTATGTATCCAATAAGCCTTCCTCCCATTAAGACACCTCCTCGATTCCGATATAGTGAAGAGAGGTAATTGTATGGTTAAAATCAATGAAATGTGCAGCTATTGGATAATTTGCTATGATTGTTGGCAGTATGTCTTTTGAGTTCTTGACTTGTTTTTCCAACATATGATTTAATGCAAGGGAATGTAATGAGGTAAATAATTATAATTGTTTTACAATGTATAATCCCTTTTATGGGAATGATGGAATGTTTAAACATTATAAAATGTCCACTGTGCACTGTACAGAAACAGTTTCTTCCCTCAGGCAATCCGTCTCATAAACTCTTTATGATAGTAATTGTGAAACAAACATCACTACTTTTTATACACATATACATTTATTTATTTAACAACATACTTTACATGCCAATTTGCACATAACAGCTGAACATATAATGTTGTATATAGTAATATACCTGTACATACACTTGTCAATTTGTATATTTGAATTTACTATTTACTTCTATTTTTAAAATATATTTATTACCTGTTCTTTCTCCTGTCTGTCATTCTGTTGCACTGTAGAAGCTCTGTACATGTAGACTATCATGATTTACAACACAATATTCTAAAACATTAATGGCTGCAGTAATACAATTCAAAACCATAAATAAATCACAAGATTAAAGACACCCATAAGTCACAAGTTGAAGGCAATTTCTGTTAAAATACACATTCATTCATTCATTTTCTTTTCGGCTTAGTCCCTTTATTAATCTGGGGTCGCCACAGCGAAATGAACTGCCAACTTATCCAGCATATGTTTTACGCAGCAGATGCCCTTCCAGCTGCAACCCATCACACACACATACACTACAGCCAATTTAGCTTACCCAATTCACCTATAACGCATGTCTTTGGACTTCTGGGGGAAACCGGAGCACCTGGAAGAAACCCACGCGAACACTGGGAGAATATGCAAACTCCACACAGAAATGCCCAGCCGAGGCTCAAACCAGCGACCTGCTTGCTGTGAGGCGATTGTGCTACCCACTGCGCCACTGCGTCGCCCCACATTCATACAACTGATGATGAAAGAATATAGCACTGCCTAAGAATAAAATAACTATAAAATTACAAAATAAGCTCCTGCAGCTCATTACCTTTTGTAGCTTATTTACCTGGCAACCCAAAAAATATGTCATTTTAAACTGTAAAAAATTTTAAAAAATGAATAAATAAACATATTGAAAAGTCATTTTATTAAAACTGCAGATTTAAATTGTCAATATTATGTACTCATGAATCACAAGCTATTGAAAATTTCTGTTAAAATATGCATTCACACACCTTTTAATTAACTTCTTTTTTTTTGTTGATGCAACAGTGAATGAAAAAATTTATAATGAAATAAAAAACATCCCACCTACTGCACATAGAGACATGAGTAGATCATTTAATCAAAATTGTATTTTTTAAATACATATATAACTACTTATATGAACCAAAATGGACAGCCTTAATAATTAAAGACTATGCAGCCCTGACACTAGTAAAACAAGTCAGCGTTTTCTCAAAAACGATTGAGAGCCAGAAAGTATTGGCTGCCAGCAGCATCTTCCACTCTCAGCTGGTGGCAGAAACCTTCATGATGAGGTAATAAAAATGTTATGACGCGGCACGAGAGGGACGTCATGAGCCGTAACGCTTGTACACGCACTTCACTTATGACCTTATGTAATCTGTTTTGCTCCAAACAGAAATCGAACAGATAGATATCTCTATAATTCATGAGAAATAAGCTCCATATCTGTTACATTT
The DNA here is from genome assembly GCA_903798125.1 of Danio choprae. Lineage (NCBI taxonomy): Eukaryota > Metazoa > Chordata > Actinopteri > Cypriniformes > Danionidae > Danio > Danio choprae. Next base: position 2,317,669 of record CAIGQW010052735.1, on the reverse strand, counting down.
TCAAAACGTGCAGCAAGGAGGAGAAGAAGCTCAGTTTGACAGTCAGGTATTATATAATTGGTATGGAGGGAAAGATATGGTGGAGGGTTTAATTATGGATCAGGCTAAATGGGTCACTGATTCTCTCACTGCCTATAGTGAACTTCTCGAACCCACATAGTGTATCATATTTCATGCACAGATTTGGATCTTTCCATTAAAGTCTTCATATGAGAAACCTTATTCAAACTGCATAAGCAATATGAACCTTATATCCCGAGGCATTGGTGGACCCTTGTTACTGAGGCAAGAGTCCAATAGTCAAATAATTCTGTGCCTGTATATTACTGATAAATGCTTGTTTGCCTATCAGGGTTTCTATATACAGACTTAAAAGTCATTTTCCTTGACAGTATTTCAGCATCATGTTGTAAGTTTGCCATCAGCTTTTTCACAGATTTACTGGTTTTGATCTATCCGGGTCAAGTTAGATTTCAGTATAGTCTAATTTGTCCACGATTCAATTTGGTTCATTCAGACATACACTCACAATGAACTACACGCAGTGGTTTCTCACTAAAAAACAAAAATAGTGGTTATTGATGTGTATATTTAGACTGTATTTACCATACAGTCTATGTGTCACAGCAATTAAGGGCTGGAAACACCACTGGAACATTTAATTTAATCTAAGAATACATATAATTATAAAACCTACAGTCGAACTAAAGTTTTGACTATGTTGTTTTATACTAGTAGATATTTAATACTGTCAGGTGTCTGTTCTGTGTTTCCCTTGTCATGTGATTCCTTTGTTCTGTTTCCCACCGTTGTCTAGTGTTCATTTATTCCACCTGTGTCTCACCCCTGTGTATCATCTGTCCCATTAGCCCTCGTGTATTTATACCCCTCTGTTTGGTTCAGTCCTTGTCCGGTATTGTATTGTCTACGTGTCGATGTGTTGTTCTGTCCATGCTGTCGTCACCCCCATGTCCTTCCAGAGTTTTGTGTATTTTCCAGTGCCCGTGTATGTAGTAAGTGTTAGTAAATAAATCTGTGTTTGTTAAATCTCGTGTTCCTGTGCCTTCATGTATCCAGTCGAGTGTGACATACTACTAGGCTGCTTAATTTTTTTAGATATAAAGAGGCTTGCCGATTTTTAGACACATGCTTGACCCAAACATAGTTGACTTTGGAAACTATCTAACGTTAACAAAGATGAATAAACACTTTAATAAATGTATTGTTCTTTTTTTTTTTTGTTCACGTTAATAAATGCACAAGGGCAGAAAATAAGAAAATGATATCCAAAAATGTTTTGAAATTCAATACTTTAAACAGTACTTTTGATAAGAGAATTGCTTTGAAATGCAATATAGCTTTCTCTTGCTTTTCTATTGTCTGAAATATAGCTTTGTTGCTAAGTAAAACACCTGACACCTTTCTTATTCCTGCACAGAAGTAATTTTCGAAACTTTATAAAGTCCTGTTTATGCTACTGAGCTCATACACCGTGAATAAAATATTCACTGTGTGACTGCTGATTTATGGTTTCTTTTTTTTCTGTTAATTAAAATTTGCCTGAAGGCAATAATGCCTACAAGGTGAGTGTCACCGTATGCAGACAAAGAGCAAGCAGAGGCTTGGATTCAAGGAAGCAGATTTTCTGCATTTACAAAAAAATACAAATTATCAATACAAAAGCAAAGAATTAAAAAGAACACAAACTCAGAGCCCCATGACCTAGTAGATAACCTACAAGTAACTGGAATAAAACAGGCGGTATAGTATAATACATCCGACTAAATTAGTCAATTATCAGAAAACATATCAGCACACATAGGAGACTAAAGCAAACAGGAACTAAGCATACACAAAATAAGAGTCCACAACTGTTACAGCTGACCAGAAAAAAAAGCATCGTTTTTTACTTTTTTCTGAGAAGTTTTATACTTTCAGTTTACTAACTTTTGCTAGTCGTGCCTGAATTTGCAGATTAGAAGTGTTCAGCCATTTGCTTTGTAGCGTGTAACTGCTTTATTAAGACAGATGGTGTCATTTCATACCTCATTTATATGTGAAGTTCGTTAAACCACAAGAGCTGCTAAGTGTTAATAATATCACCAGTTAAGGGTTTCGTAAGAAACAAAAAAAAAGCCTGTGTTACTATCCAACCTTTCTTTTAGGATACAATGGTGAAGAAACAGAAAAAAATATGCTCATATTTACATTAATGCATTTACCTATATGTCAAACTGTGGGAGAACTTACTATACAAAATGTTCTTCTGTTGAGACATGCAGGGCCCTCTCAGGAAAGTTTGGGAGTCACACTTACAAAATGTGTGAATTTCAAACTAAGCCTCATTTCTTTTAAAGTAAAACACACTTTTTAAAAAAAAAAACTGGGTTTGGCAAAACATTACAGTAAGATACAGTAAGTTATATTTGTTGACATTAGTTAATTACATCATGAATTAAGTTCTAAATAGGTATTATTCATATATTAATTTTCCTTCGGCTTAGTCCTATATTTATCAGGGGTCACCAGAGCGGAATGAACCGCCAGCTATTACAGCATATGTTTTACGCAGCGGATGCCCTTCCAGCTGCAACCCAGTATTGGGAAACACTCATACACTCTCACATTCAAACACACACACTCATGCACTGCGGCCAATTTAGTTTATTCAGTTTATTCAGTGACAGTGCTAACCACTGAGCCACCGTGCCGCACCCTAAATACGTAGGTATTAATATTAGTTAATTAACTAATACATTAATAATATTAGTTAATTAATGAATACATAATTAAAATCAAATGTTGTTCGTTAACATGAAAATGTTAATTAACTAACTTTACCAAAAGTTAATAAATGCAGTGAAAAACATGTTAATGCATTAATGTTAATAAATGGGACTTTATTGTAAAGTGTTGTTTATACAAGTTAAAATGATTGAACAATAGATGTAGTGTTCTGAATATTTCCAAACGTTCACTGTCAAATATGCAAGATTCAGTTGAAGTGACTTCTACAAACTTTTAAAAAGGTGATTTAAAGTGAGAGTTCACCCAAAAATCTACATTTAATCACCATTCACCCTCATGTGGTTCCATACCTTCATGAGTTTCCTTTTTCTTTTGAACACAAAAAAGTCAATTGCTACAGGTTTTCAACATTTTTCAAAATAACTTATTGTGTGTTCAACAAAAAAAAGAAACTCAAACAGGTTTGTAACAAGTGAATGGTGAATAAATTATGACACAATTTTCAGTTTTGGGTGAACTCTTGGTGAAGTTTGTTTCCTCGCCACTGTCGCCATTGGCTTGCTTGGTTTTGGGACTTGCGGAGCTGCGCATCGATGGATTTGATCTTCAGTGTTTGGACTTTCAGTAGTGAAAATTAAACCACACTGAACTGAACTAAACTGAACTTCAACTCTGAAAACTGGACTGATAATCTACATTGCAAAAAGCGCTATAGAAATAAAGATGAATTGAATTGAACTAACCTTTTCAGTCATGGGACCTTTAATAGCATTTAATCGAACAAAAATCAAAATCAGAGAATTGTTGTGGAAATGTATTGTGGGAATCCTGATGTGATGAACTCTACATGTCTCTCTGCCAATTTGAACGTATAATGGGAAACTACTTGATGTGTACCACAAATCACATTAAGTTAAAAGTGATTGCACAATGTCTGAGAAAAGAGAAGTTAGTTTATAATAAGAGTGTGACATAATGTCAGTGATAATAGTGAGATATTATAATAATGCACTGTAAACCTCTAACTTACTCTACTGCTACATTTGTACACAAAAGAGGAAACAGCAGCACCATACACTGACAAATCAGTCAACACGTTTAATGTCAACTGCCGTCTAAACCCATAACCCCACACGGGAGATGACAAGACAATATTCAATTGTCGGGTCAGTAAATGAAGAGACAATGCTGTTAAACTTGATAGGTGCTAACACGAAGCAGAAATGTGAAGATTAATTGATTTCATCTTCACGCAGAAAAAGCACACACTCGGGTCACTTTCTGATCACCTTGTGTTTTAAAAATTACTTTCACTCTTACCAGGTCACTGGCGTTTTTAGCAAGCTCATCCTCGCTGGATGCTGCCGAATCCACCACTAGCTTCTCGAAGCACGACGAGCCCAAGGACGAGCTCTTCTGCTGGGACATCGCCAGATGGGAGACCAGCAGCTTCGGGCTCCCGTGCGCGGATACGGAAATCTCTGGTTTACTGACTGACGCTCCATCAGTAACGGCCAGCGGTGAGATCCCGAGCCCTTTCGCGGCGCTGGAGTCTGGCTCCTCGCACAGAGTCCTGGCCCCTGCGAAAGCCGGAGGAGTTGAGCAGCACAGATTGGGCTGCGAGGACGAGAAGACCCGGTCCAGGACCTGTTTCTTCTTTCTTTTAAACATCCACAAGCCGCTTTCTTTTTTAGCATCCGCGCTGCGTCTTTCGGACCCCAGTTTGGGGCTCAAAAACGGTTTGGTCTTCTCTTGAAAATTCCTCCACATTCTCCTCTGGTAGGACGATGACTGCGGGTCTTTGGCGCTTTCATCCTTCTGTTTCTCCTCCATAGTTGCCGTCCAGCAGCAGCAGCGGCGGCAGCAAGCTGTCAGCGAGCGGAGCGCCAGAGACACTGAAGCGCGCGGGCGAGCGCACAGAAGCGCGTGCTCTCGATCGTCAATGACACTCAGGCAATTACAACACATTCACTTTATCTGGATATATGTGTCGACACTTGTGACATAATCTAGACTGTTTTCACAGCTCCTTAACATTCAAGTCTGTAGCGATATAGCCTAGGCTATTATCTGTCCATTTGTTTGTATGTTTGTTTTAATAAAAGAGCCCAGTGAGGTCAAATTTGAAGAGTAGCCACGGACGAGGATTACCTGAGAAATAAATGTGAGTGTGCATCTGATTCACTCTTTAATGACTTAATGACCTGACAGTAACCTAAGAAAAAGCTAGAACACCAATATATAATTGCAGAATAGAAAGATACGCCTCCCTCTGGTGAAAGCCCGTCATTATAAAGAATTTGGTGAGTGTATGTATGACATTATATTGCATAATGTATAATAGCCCATACAATCCATTTGAGATACTAACATGCGTGTTGCTGTAAACGTGCAGCTAATAATAATGGAAGGATTTGTCGTGACTAGGCAAAACAGAATTCAGTATTACACATACAAACAGAAAAATTCATCAGTGTATGACAAACATTTAAAAGAATGCAGTAAACATTACAGAAATACAAACACTCGAATTTTAGTGGAGGAAAAACAAGTCTGGAAAAATGGGGAAAACGAAATAGATAAATAAAATAACATTTTAAAAGTATTTTTAACATATATATTTTTTCCCTATAGTCTAAGGCAAGACAACTTAAGAGTTAATAACTGACAGGCTTAAACTGTATACATTTCATATTCATTTTTGTTAATATTCCTAACAGCTGCCACAAAAATAGAATTGCTATTGATTTAACAGTAAAGGCAAAGCCAAGACTATACCACCCACGAGCAAACCCACTCATATGTCTGTTTAAAGCTCATAGAATTTCAAAATTATTTAATTATATAAGGTTGTAACAGTTGTTGTGAAGGCATCTTTATAAACGTGCACACATTTTTTTAAATGTGCATGTTATTGCTGTAATATATATAATATGCACATTAAAACATTATTTTATACATAATGTTCATCTGAATGTGTAAAAATCCTGTAAAAGGTGAAAAAATAAAATGTTTTGAATAACAATTAGGTTTATAGTTGGCTCCGGAGATAGAACATTTTGGTCAGTACACTGTAAAAAAAAGATATGACAAAAAGTCATGATAACAAATGTTTTTATGTGACTTATTTTAATACGTTAATCAAGTTTTAACTGAATTTTATGCAAAGATTAACTTAATATTGTTTAATACTTAATAAATTAACTTTGTCAGTTTGATTGATGTAAGTTGACATAAATGTTTATTTGATTCAACTAAATAATAAAGGCAGCAAGAAGAGTTTTTTTTTTTCATGGACTAAAAATCAACAGAAATTGAAGACACTGCTGTGGTGAGTCTGGGGAGATAAAGTTCAGGTTTGCTTGAACTGGTTGACAGCATTTTCCAGGAGACCACAGCCTTTCATTTAGACTGAACAAAGTATTGATACTTGTGTAAATATTGTTAAACTAAGAGTTATATTATTTATTATTTATTTATATTATTATGAAGATCAATTTGTTCTGACACCGTTTAACTGTCAGTGACTCATTTATTGTTCATTCAATTTATTATCATTTCTATAATGAATAAACTGTGATAATGTGATCAATGTTGAAAGTGTATATCTTTTGGTTTGACTGATATTGATTGAAACGTATCAGCCTGCACATTAAAAACATTACTTTACAAATTCCCCTAAAGAGACCATGACCACTTTGCTTCGAAACATGGGAATACTGAGTACTATTGCATAATAGATGTGTTACAAATTACAGAATGGAAATCATTACTGGCACTCTGGTTTGAAAATCTCTTGAGAATGAATAAAAGGTCTAAGATGGCTAAATCTACAATATCTCAATACTTAATTATGTTCTTATCAAATTATAGCATATTTATAGGCCATCATCCTCCTGAAGCTATATCACCCTTTGCAATTAAAATACCTTTAAAATTAGACAAGTAGATCAAAGTTTTAATACTGGATATTTATGCTTTAATTCTGTATATTCAAATAGTAGGGCCTCACAGTGGCGCAGTGGGTAGCACGTTCGCCTCACAGCAAGAAGGTCGCTGGTTCGAGCCTCGGCTGGGTCAGTTGGCGTTTCTGTGTGGAGTTTGCATGTTCTCCCTGTGTTGGCGTGGGTTTCCTCCGGGTGCTCCGGTTTCCCCCACAAGTCCAAAGACATGCGGTATAGGTGAATTGGGTAAGCTAAATTGTCCGTAGTGTATAAGTGTGAATGGATGTGTATGGATGTTTCCCAGAGATGGGTTGCAGCTGGAAGGGCATCCGCTGCGTAAAACATATGCTGGATAAGTTGGCGGTTCATTCCGCTGTGGCGACCCCAGATTAATAAAGGGACTAAGCCGAAATGAAAATGAATGAATGAATATTCAAATAGTCTACATTATCTAGGTGTCAAGAACAAAACGACACACCTCTGTTAGAGCATTCCATTGGGTAACTAAGAGATCAGAACAAACAAACATACCTCAGACTACAGAGAAACATCCCACAAGTAAGTACAGATTTGCTTTGCATTGAATTGCATTTATATTTCTATATGTTGAGAGTAAAAATACCAGTAGATCAGCAGTTTGTGAAATACTCAGGTCAGGTTCTGAAGTACCAGTTCATCTGCCAAATTCAAAGTGACTTAAATCAACTTTCTTATCACAATGCTTAGTTTGAAGTTCAGAAATCTGTCTTGACAATGTCTACAAGGTCTAAATGCACTGCGTTGATGCAGTTTTAATGATTGATTAAATCATCTGCATTAATGAGCAGTGGAGTTGTGTATATACTGTATAATGACATAGGCATTATAAGGAGAAAGTAGCTTATGAGTACATTGCCCATGTCACCATTTTTAAAAGGCTTATAAATCAGAAATTACAAGTGTTGTTGTTGGGGGGTTTATTGTTTTGTTTTTATTAATTTTTATTTCAGAAAGTAAAAATGTTGGGTGGGGTTTAGGTATAGGGTTGGGGTAGGGTGATAGAAATAACTATCTAACCAACTAAATGTGTGTGTGTCTGTGTGAGAGAGAGAGAAGGCCAAAGCAAAACACATTTTAGCTGCAGTGAAATAATACTCCATTCCTTCTGTGGTCATTGTGGCTGTTATGATGAATACATATATTAAAACAATAAATGCTCTATCAAAAGGATTCACCTCGTTTAAATGAGTGCTTTACTCATGAGTTCATCAGGGTGAAACAGTACTCAGAGGCACATAATCAATAGTTGATGTACTTTGCTGGAACCCTTGAGTTATGCCCACTACATTTAATGCGATGTCTGAGAAGCAACAAAGAGAGATCACACACACACTGTTCCTCTGGCTTCAAAATGCATTTAATTCTGCTTCATTCTGACAACACGACTCTATACTGTAGTTTCTTTTACTACATACAGTATTCTCAGATTAAGTCAGCTACTATATAAAAGTTTCCGATATTAAATGACATAAATCAAGTTCACATTACTATGTAATTTGCTGTAACTGGCTGTAATATCTGTTTGATGAAGTTAGTTTTTTTTAAAGTGGGTTTCTGGAGACTAGCTCTAGGCTTGAAAATAAAAATTCTTTATAGCCATATTAATTTAACACTCTGTGGATTTGACTTATATTGTTAAAAAGCCCAAACGCAAGAGGCTTTAGCAAATGGGTTAGTTGGTTTAGTTGGTTTAGTTATGTAACTGTGTTTTGTTTTTATGCATATAGGATACATGGAGAGACGTGTAACCAACCAGGAACAAACTCTAAACAGTCTACTGGAAAAAGCCATGAAGATCAGAGATGATGTGGTGACTGGTCTTCATGCAGCTCAGGGTTCAACCCTGATGGAGTCGTCTGCTAGAAAACTACTGGAGAACCACATCCAGATCATAACTCACATTGTCAAGCAGCTCAGCAAAGACATCCAGGTGCAAATTGGTTTATGAACGTTCTAGGAATGCATTAATACATGCCTCCTTTTTCAACTCGCTGGTTCCATAAATACTTTTCCCATTATTTTATACATTCATGATCAAAACCAATCAGATACAAGGAGAATCACAGCATTACAAACTTTGAATTTAATACACAGATGTATATGAAAATTAAACAAAAAGACTACAGAAACTACAATCCCATGAAGCATTGCGAGTGACAATCAAATAAAAAATGACAGAAATATATAACACTCCATTTAAAGTTGATTTGTATGTTAGAAACAGCATTTTTTTAAAGGTGAAATCTGATGCAGTTTAATTTAGGTTTAGTAAATAAACACCCTTTACTAATCCATTACTAATAATCCATTCTTGAGGTAGCAAATGCTGCTCACCACACATAAAGCATCTAGTCAAGCCTTTAGTCTCAATAACTGACATGATGAACTATTTAAATCTGTTTTCAAATTATTCATTCATTCATTCATTCATTCATTTTCTACCACTTTTCCGGGGCTGGGTCGCGGGGGCAGTAGTCTTAGGAGAGAAACCCAGACTTCAGAGACCTAAGATACACAGGGTGAATCTCATCCACCCCCGCTGCTTTGCCAATGCGGAGCTTGCAAACTATCTCAGTGACCTCAGCTTGGGTGATGGGTGAGTCCTCAAAGTATTCCTTCCACCGTCCGACAACATCCTCAGTCGAGGACAACAGCTCCCCACTTCCGCTGTAAACAGTGTTGATGTGGAGCTGCTTTCCCCTCCTGAGGCGCCGGACGGTTTGCCAGAATTTCTTTGGGGCCAACCGAACTCTTCCCAGGCCCGAGTTTTTGCTTCCACAACCGCTCGGGCTGCAGCGCGCTTGGCCTGTCGGTACCCATCAGCTGCCTCGGGAGTCCTGCAAGCCAACCAAGCCCTGTAGGACTCCTTCTTCAGCTTGACGGCATCCCTTACTTCCGGTGTCCACCACCGGGTTTGTGGATTGCCGCCGACAGGCACCACAGACCTTACGGCCACAGCTCCTCACAGCTGCGTTAACAATGAAGTCGGAGAACATGGACCATTCGGTCTCAATGTCTCCAGCCTCCCTCGGGATCTGGTCAAAGCTCTTCCGGAGGTGAGAGTTGAAAATTCCTCTGACTTGAGGTTCAGCCAGACGTTCCCAGAGGACCCTCACGATACGCTTGGGCCTGCCAGGTCTGTCCAACTTTCCCCCCTGCCAGCGGATCCAACTCACCACCAGGTGTTGATCAGTTGACAGCTCTGCCCCTCTCTTTACCCGAGTGTCCAAGACATACGGTCGGAGATCAGATGATACAACCACAAAGTCGATCATTGACCTCCGCCCTAGGGTGTCCTGGTGCCATGTGCACTGATGGACACCCTTATGCTCGAACATGGTGTTTGTAATGGACAAACTGTGATTAGCACAGAAGTTCAATAACAAAACACCACTCGGGTTCAGATCAGGGAGGCCGTTCCTCCCAATCACGCCTCTCCAGGTATCACTGTCATTACCCACGTGGGCATTGAAGTCCCCCAGTAGAACAACGGAGTCCTCAGTCTGAGCACCTTCCAGCACCCCTCCCAAGGACTCCAAGAAGGCCGGGCACTCTACACTGGTGTTTACAAACCACAGTGAGAGACCTATCCCTGACCCGAAGGCGCAGGGAGGCGACCCTCTCGTTCACCGGGAAAAACTCCAACACATGGTGGCTAAGTTGGGGAGCTATAAGCAAGGCCACACCAGCCCGTCGCCTCTCACCGTGAGCAACTCCAGAGTAGAAGAAAGCCCCGGCTGCGCCATACCGGGCGACGTCACGGTCCTCAATGGTGTTATACTCATAAGGGGTTTTTGAACCGCACTTAGTCTGACCTGTCACCTAAGACCTTTTTGCCTTGGGAGACCCTACCAGGGGCATTAGCCCCTGACAACATAGCTCATAGGATCACTCAGGTACTCAAACCCCTCCACCACAATAAGGTGGCGGTTCTTGAAGGAGTTTTCAAATTACAATACCAAATCTGAGATTGGATAAAAATTGACATTGCAGGCTGCCAATGTAAAATGTATTCATACAAACATCTATACATATAAAAAAGTGACACTGCTGGATTTAAATGTTCAAACACAACTTAAACATACTGCTTAAACATTGCAGGAGCGTTCTAAGCAACTGTAGTTCCAAAAAGTCAACTCTGAGCTGAAAAGCACCCAACATTTTTCACAAAACAAACCAAATTTTAAAGCATGCTTGCTAGACTGACAGAAAGCTGATTCTGTGGTTGCTTAAAAACGTTTAAAAAGAACACTGGTCAAACAAAATGTGTGCCTCACATGTCCAAACCTGAATGATTGGCCTTTTAACACCTATTTGAATATCACTTTTTTTTTATGGGTTCAGTTGCTTGACTGAATTTATAATTTTAAATACACTATCTTGACACATCAAGGCATGTAAAGCTTTTTTAGAATTTCTTGAAAGACTTGTTGGGTGAGAGAGAAAGTGGATAACAAATAATTGCAGCTGTAGCAAAGGGTTTGTTACATTTCTTGAATAGGAAAAATTTGTGTGTAAACAAAATCTTTCACACGTATCTTAATGATTGTGTTTATTGTGTGTAGGGGCCGTGCTGGCACAGCATCTCTCAAATGCAATTCTAATGCGAGTTCAGCTTTGTATGGCCTTAGAATTCAAATAAAAAATTGCACAAGTTTTTGCCTACTCTTTTGTAGGACATTACCTTCATATGTAAAATTAAGCCACTTCACTGTTGCCCCTTCCGAAGCTGGGATTAAGGGTAGCTGTGAGCCTCTACATTTGAACAGAGAGTAGGCTGCATGCCAGGATAACTTCCAGCCCATGCTCATTGTGGACACGTACCCAGGTCTACATTTCTGTGGACAGCAAAACACCAACCCAGGCTCATTCTGAAAACGTACTGCTATATACATTTCTGGAGAGCACCAAATACGTCCCAGGAGCAGTCACGGCTAGAGGAAGGAGGACTCAAATGCAGAATGAGTGCAGAGGATGAGTTGATATTTATGTGAAAAAGGGGTTAAGTGGAGCACAGTTCAATGGTGTAATGGACAGGGTAGTGCTGGTGAGTCCTGGATGGAGCAGACAGACAAAGGAAGTTGTGCTGGAGAGTCCTGAATGGAGTAATCAGCAGCCACAGAATGCCAGGAGAACAGGAGACTGAGCCGGGATGCTCAGGCCAGGCAGGAGGTGGTGAAGGCCTTGGATGAGGCACTGTTGACCAGCGATACTGGAGAGTTGTGGTCTCACCAGTAGTAGCCTGACAGAGGACACAAACAGCCAGGGACTCACAGCGGGCAGGGCTAAACAAAGACAGGGAGAGACGAGACAAACACAGACACAAAGACAGACAGGGCAACTAAACTAAGACAAAAAAAAAATAACTAAAACAATAAAACAAAAGGAAATCTAAGGCTGTTAAAAATGAAAGCAAAGAGAAATCAAATTGGATTTAACTTACTGAAATAAAATGGGAAATAAATCCAGTAAAAAGGAACTTAACACTTAAAGCTATTAATAAAACAAAGATAAACAGAATAACTTAAACAAGCAAATTTGAAAAGGATAAACCAGACGGGGAGGACACTGAAGGCCTGCTGAAAAAACATAAACATTAGACAAAGACAACTAAAACTCACAAACAACAGCACAGAAACGAGCACGGTCAAGTCAAAAGTAACACAAGATGCAACAATGAAGAGAGACAAAGACATGAGGGAAGAAAGCACATTATAAAGGGAAGAAAGAATATGAGGACCAGGTGTAGACACTGAGACTAACGAGAACTAGATGAGGGCTAAACTAGGGGGCATGGCATCTGGAAACAAGGACGAGGAACACATGGTGAACACAAACACAGATTGAGCCATGTGCTTAGACACAACATAAACATAGATGCATAGAACGTAGACAACACAGAAATGACAAGGAAGGGCTATGACAGGAGCTAGGTTTTCTTTGCAGTTTTTGTTTTCGCAAATCCACCAGAGGCCGCTGTGTACGCTTTTTCAGATCTCAAATTTGCCATTCACACCTGCTGTTTGTCGACTGACTGACTGACTGACTGATCGACTAACCCACCCTCCTCCTTCCCTAAACCCAACCAATAGTGTTTTTAAAAGCACCGATTGACCCATCCACCCACTTCCCTAAACCCATACGACAGTTTGCAAAAGCAATCCAAAAAAAAGAAAAACCCTCACCTGATTTTTACCATGTTTTCAGATTTTACCACATTCTCACCCTGTTATTTACTTATATATATTACATTTTTTGGCTTCTGTTTTTGTCTTACCTTTTTGCAAATACACCAGAGGCCGCTGTGTATGCTTTTTGATGATCTCTTGTGATGATTTCTCTTGTGCATCCTCTTCTCGCATAAATCCACCAGAGGGTTGAGTATAAGCCAACCAGGCTTGCTTGCTGTCGACTGAATGACTGACTGACTGACCCACCCACCCACCCCCTTCCTTAAACCCGACCGATGGTGTTTTTAAAAGAAATCTAGAAAAACCACATGATTGGCCACATGATTTCACCACGTTTTCAGCCTGTTGTTTATTTATTTATTTTTTTGTTTTACCTGGTGTCTGGATCCGTTCATCACCAGACTCAAACCCCGTCGTCACAATCAACTCCGCTCCGCATCCCAAGTCTGCCGACGTACACGGCAAGCTACTGAGCAAACTGGAAACACTGGAAAATCTATCCACACGGAGGTAAGCGGTCAGCGGTAGCGCAAAAAGGAACAGAAACCAGCGGCGGCATCATACTGCCCCATTGAATTCATTTCAAAGACGAAATGCAGCCACATGTATCTCTGGCTACATAATTTGCGCTCTCCAGAAATGTAGACAGGGGTACATATCCACAATGAGCCTGTGTTGATAACTTCATTACTCTAATGCTGAAAAACCAAAGGCACCATCGTTAACCTCTTTGCTATCTGTTTTCAAAAAGGTGCGAAAAGTCAATACTTTACTTTGGGGAGGGCACATTGAAAGATCTAGGCAGTTACATCCCAACCGGCATGAAATTGGGTCAAATGATGGCACATATTTGCACTCGGACAGGTATTAACAAATTGGCTTCATGTTTTCTTTCAACACTTTAGACCAATCAATGAACAAAAATCTACAAAAGTGAAAATTTTATTCGATGTTACCTTTAAAAGGTAAATTGTTTTCACTAATATGAAATACCAAAATGTACCCTTTAGGTAAATGTAATGTTACAAAACATTAAAATATTAATTCATTCATTAATTTTCCTTCGGCTTAGTCCCTTTATTCTTCAGGGGCCGCCACAGCGGAGTTTTACACAACGAATGCTCTTCCAGCTGCAACCTATTACTGGGAAACACCCATACACACTCATTTACACACATTCTGTACACTACGGCCAATTTAGCTTGTTCAATTCATCTATAGCGCATGTCTTTGCACTGTGGGCGAAACCGGAGGAAACCCACGCCAACAGGGGGAGAACATGCAAACTCCACACAGAAATGCCACAGACTCCAAATAGCAACTCAAAATAGCAACCTTCTTGCTGTGAGGCGACAGTGCTAACCACTGAGCCACCATATTGCCACATTAAAATATGTGAATATATGATGTAAACATTAATACCCATCTGGCTATTTTAAGTCCCAGTCGAAATGTAAGTTACCACAGTCACTTGTAAGTTACCACAGTCACCCCCCAACAGCCACACCCCACCCCACCTCACCCAGGTCCAGTCTAATAATATTGCTAGATAGTTAGATCAGAGGCTTCATATAATCGAATGACCCTAAAGCTTTACGTTTATTTTTAACGTGAAAGCAAAAATGTAATAATGCTTGATAAGTGAGGTCTAGTTTCTGTGAACATGCCAGCAGAGCCATTTACGTGATGAGATACATTATGCAGAATATGTGCATAAAAAATGAATGAATCAAATAAATCAACGGTCAGCAGTCAGTGCACCCAGAAAGAGCCTTTTTTAGTCCCTGAAGAGTGATGACGTAACCACACAGGCTTGATCAGCAATAGAAAGAAATTATGAATCTGCGAGGCCTATATCTTGGGCGGAACCACTTCTGTCTTTCCTTCCCAAATTACAAAATGTGGATGCTTTCCTATCATCCATTTTAGAACATGTTGGGGGAAAAAGACATGTTTATAAATAATTGCTCCATCATAATGGAAGATTACTGAAGTCTGTGAAGCGGTGATAGTGGTGAGTGATATGCATTCTGCTGATATGAGCAATTACTCAATCTTCTGTCTCCTCAGGTGCTGGAGGCCCAGATCATGGAGAGAGACAACCTTGCTGTGGGGACGACGTTTGCAGTCAAGAGCTTGGATCACAAGAACATGATGGGTATCGGAGATCTCAGAGGCAGAGTGGCAAGGTCAGAAATTGTACATCATGATTTTATTTTACTTTGTGACCTTTATTTATTTATTGTTTTATATTTTTATTTTATTGCATCCAAACAATCAAATTTTTGAACATAATAATGTTTATATTATTATTTATTAATTATAAATATATATTTTCTTTATTTAATTAAATAAAATTTTATTTTAACCATTATTTCATTAATTTATTCATTTATATTTACGTTATTTATATTAATGTTTATAAATGTTTGAACATAATAACTGAATATTTTTCTTTTTTTTATTTTAACCAGTCATGTTATTTAATTCAATTCAATTATTCATTTATTCATATTTACTTTATTTATATACATTTTTATAATTGTTTGAACATAATAAATGAATATTGTTATTTTATTTGAACCAGTCATGTTGATGAATTAATGAATTAGTTAATTAATTAATTAATTCATTCATTCATTCATTTTTACTTTATTTATATATTTTTTTATAAATGTTTGAACATAATAAATGAATGTTAATTAATGTTAATTAATCATGTTAATTAATTATTTAATTTCATTCATTCATTCATTCATTCATTCATTCATTCATTCTTTCATTCATTCATTCATATTTACTTTATTTATATAAATGTTTTGCACCAAAGCAATTAAGGAGATTTTTTATTTCAACCAGTTATTTTGTTTTTATTTTATTTTATTTTATTTTATATATTCTTTACACCAAAGCAATCAACTTTGAAATATCAAATTTGAACATAAATTATAGACTGCCATTTCATTATTTCCTATAAGATTTATTCTTATTTATTTCTAATTCTATTTTATAACAACAAGGCTAAATGTTAGATGTTCACTCATGTGTAAAATGTATATATATATATATATATATATATATATATTCCAAACAACCTGTTTTGTGAACATATTAGTTGAAATGTTTTCTTGTTATTTGTTCTGTTGAAATATTTGAGTCTAATATTTTCATGGAATGAGTGTGGCAGTATATGGAGGACAGAGGGTCATTAGTGGCTTACGGGCACAGGAACAGTGCACTGGACATGATGAGATGTTTGCTGGCTACTCAGCCTATGACCACTCTAGAAGGCTAACATCCACCCGCTTCACACATTAACATTAAGAGTATTCATTAGATCATCTCTGTGGAATGAAAAACATCTAAATTGCCCCTGCCTATAATGAGTGTTAACAAGATTCGTGGTGATCTGAGTCATTCTGCAGTTGCAGTATACTATCACATTCTTTTGAATGTAAGAAAACAAATGACCTTTATGATAGCTGCTTTAGTTGTTTCTTAGAAACAAAGTCATGTTTAATGAGCAGGAGGCCACAGATCAAACATTTTTGCTTTTTAAAGTCTATAAATAAAAGATTAAAATTACAATTTTGAAAGGTACAGTAAGTGATATCATTTTTATACACACAAATTTTGTTAGGTATGGCTTGAGTAAAATGTTAATATTTGCTTCTATAAAGCTAAAGTTCTTTATTTTAAAATTTTCAAATGTTTAAAATGTTTGAGATCTAAAAGATGCCAAAACTTTTTAGACATTTTATGCTAAAAAAAACATTTAAAAACATGAAATATTTTTGGTTGTCTGAATTCCTTTTGCCTTAGATGTGATGCCAGTATTGCTAAACTGTCATCTGATGTTGGAACTGGACAGCAGGATGTCCTGAAACTGAAGCACGAAGTGAATGAGTTACACTCTATATTAAAGCTTAAGATGAGAGACATGGAGCTCAAGGTGAGACGTCGATGACCAGGCCAATGAAGAACTTGTAAAATGTGCATACCAAAGTGGGATGCACTTTATTTTACAGTATGTGTACTTAAAGTCCATGCAAAATTTTAATTTACAATGTTTATTTTTCTAGCTCACATTGTATTCTTAAAGTGAAAAATTAATCTGTGCAAGTTATAGTAATATAGTTTAGCTATGAGTTATATTACTTTGCTATGAAGGAATGATGCGCAATAGAGCACCTACTCAATATATTGAGATAAAAGTCTCAGCAACATCCAGTTCATGAGGACTTCAACGTGTACTTATAGTGTATGAAGCTAGTAGGATCTATTAGCTACTTAAATGGGTTAAGGTTATGTTCAAGAATATAGTTATTATCCAGTAATAGTAATAACTACATAGTACACTCTTCTCATGGTAACCATATAAATTAGAAACATGCTAACAACATAAATGCTTGAAAATAGTAGTAAGAAATTCCATGCTAGCACAGTGTTCAAACATGCTTTAGCGATGTGTTAAGATGTTAAAAACATGCTAGACATGTTAAGCTAGCTTTGTTTAAAGTAAGATAATAGTTCATTCATGACATAACAGATTTAGCAATGTGCTAAATTGCATTAGCCATGTGCTAGGAATGTGTTAGTAACATGTTAAATTGTTAACAACAGAAACGATTTCAATGTCAGAAACATGCTAACATGCTAATTCATAACGGCATGTTCAAAAGTGTCACTTAAATTTACTTGAAAAAATTAACCCAACGTTGTGTTTGTTCATATTCGACTCAATGTTGGGTTACAACAACCTCTGTATACATGCAAAACGATACTGTAAAAACAAAGTGCTACAGCAAAATGTATTTACAAATGTCAGGGTATTATCAAGAATCAAAAAACTCAAAAAATGTGGGTTTGTTTTAACCCAAATTTGGCTAAAATGAACCAAGTCAACAGTTCAGTTAAATTACATACAATTTCTAATCTAAACACTGGGTTTGGTTAAAAAAAACAATTTAACTGTATTATCACTGTACATTTCTTTGGGGTATTGGCATGTATCTTCTTTTGTTTTCCTGTAGTTGCTAGATATACAAAAATAACTGTTGTGAGGAAGCCAGTGTGTGCATTAATATGAAATTGCATCACCTTTGGCCCAAACCTCTCTTCCATTGGGGAACTGCAGTGCTGTCATCCAAATAAACCTGCTGGTGACTGTATGGGGACTAACAGTAAATCACAGTGATTGCAGTGCATTAGCTCGGGGAACCATTACGGTAATTGAAAATGAAAGGGGACAAGGAAAACCCAAGCCAAATACACATGGGAGCACTAGCCTGCCTTGTGTGTTGATGTCAAAACATGCCAAAACACCTTCATTGCCAAGTAATTTGCATTTGTATTACACGTGTTTGTGTTACTTTTGGATGGTAATGATACATTTTTTGATAACCTGTCCAAGGTTGTTGATATATTTCCAATTGATATAAAAGGACAATGTAAACAATGTGATGTAATGACAGGTGTGCTTCATAATGTTTTGTCATTTCCAGCTGTCTCAGGACGTAGGAAAACTGGAGACGTCCCTGTCAGAGAAGCTGATCTCTCAGAGAAACACCACTGCAGATTTACAGAAGGAAATTCAACGACTGGATGCAAAGTAAGAGCAACTGAGAACAACAGCATAAACTGCTGAGAGTACATGTTGAAAAATACATGTTTCCAGCAAAGCAGCAGCCATTGGTCAAAGTTTTTTTTTTCTTTTTCTTCAGGGCTGGCCATAACTTAAAGTCTAAATTCTAATTTAAATCTATAAAGCTGAAAAAGACTCTAGTGTCTATAATACATTTGATTTATAATGCGCTTTTCTAAAACCCAAAGCACTACAACAACAGAGAAATCAAACATGCAATAAAACGATTCATTCATTCGTTTTCTTTTTAGCTTAGTCCCTTTATTAATCAGGGGTTGCCACAGCGGAATGAACCGACAACTTTTCAAGCATATGTTTTACGCAGCGGATGCCCTTCCAGCTGCAACCCATCACTGGAAAACATCCATACACTCTCATTCACACACATACACTACGGACAATTTACCTTACCCAATTCACCTATAGCACATGTCTTTGGACTTGTAGGGGAAAACGGAGCACCCAGAGGAAACCCACACCAACACGGGGAGAACATGCAAAGTCCACACAGAAAAGTGAAAGAAAGAAAGGCGAAGCAACACAGTCTTTTGACCGGAGTTTGTTGTTATGCTGTTTGGAAAACCAGTAATGGAAAGAAACCCGAGTCAATTTATTGCCCGACTGATTTTGAAATTCTGAACGCACAGAATATAAGCATGTTACTAGCATATTTCTGAAGCGTAGCACTTTAAGCATGTTGTTAACCATTTAACATTTCTAACATTTTTTAGCTCGTGGCTAAAATTGAGTACATTTTTATGTGGCACATATAATGCTAGCACATGAACTGACATGTAATTAGCATGTTTAATATAATTGTTTAGCTTAACACAAAGCTAGCTTAACATATCTAACATATTTTAACATGTTTCTGGGATGTTTAACATTACACGTTTGTACACTGTTTCTATGTTGTTAGCATGTGTCTAACGCATATGGCTACCATAAGCATATTGCTTTAAGTTAGAAACGTAGATGGCTAGACAATAAATATTACAATTTAAAAGGTACAATCACCCCAAAATGAAAATTCTGTCATCATTTACTCACTCTTTACTTCAAACGTTTATGAGATTCATTCTTCTGTTAAACATAAAAAAAGATATTTTGAATAATGTTGATAACCTGTAACCGTTGACTTCAATAGTAATGTTTCAAGAGTTCACACTTAGCTGATGATTGATAATAAAACTTGTTTGGCATGCTGTCCCGGGAGAGAGCCCTGAGCTCATGAAATGCTCGAGCCCTGGGCTCCCTCCCATTTGCAGGGTGAGAGGGGAGTTTGAGCTCAGGTAGATCTCGATGAACTCCCCTGACTTATTTCTGGCTAATAGAATGGCTAAGAAGAGATCTACACTTGCTAAGAGCTTGGTTATGGTATCGATTTGGTATGTTCAATTTACTTAAGTTGCATGTTTTTGGACTGTGGGAGGAAACCGGAGAACCCGGGGAAAACCCATGCAGGCACGGGGAGAACGAGCAAACTCCACACAGAAATGTCAACTGATTTAATAGGGACTTTAACCAGAGACATTTTTGCTGTGAGGCAACAGTGCTAATCACTGGGCCACCGTGTCACCCATCTGGAAAAGAGGGGGAGTAGGGGTGGGTGGGGTTGGGGGGATTCTTCAAGACGAAGATACTGAGATAAGAAAACTCTGGTTATTTATAATAAGTTAGGTATCATCTGATTGGTGAATCAATCGTGAGCTGATGCAGGACCAGCTGTGAGCAATCATAAGCACGTGATCCTCTCGAAATTAGTTTATAAATAAACTTTACTTTTCGTACTATGGTAGTCAACGATTGCAGTTTTTCAGCATTCTTTTGTGTTCAACAGAAGAAAGAAGCTCATAAAGTTTTGGAAGTAAACAGTGAGTAAATCTTCATTTCTGGGTGAACCATCTCTTTAAGTTTAAATGAGTTCAAATGGCTTACAAATATTGCAAACTGTATATCATATCCTTATTAAATAACTTTTTATCTGTATAGATATGGGCTATTATTATGTACCGACAACGAATGAAGCTTTTTTCATTTGTATTACAAACATTTTTGACATTCATTTCAAACAATTCATACATTTTTGAGGTTTGAACTTATTAACAAAACATTTAATTACAGTCATTATTCCTGTGATGTCATGACAAGAAAACTATGTATGTTTCTTGTCATTGAAATGAAAGCTTCATTAAGAAATCACATATTGTTTTAAAGCGAATATACTGCAAAAATATGCTTCAGTGGGAATATTGAACAGTGTTTTATTATTACTTTTTGCTGTACTCAGCAAAATAGAAAAAAAAAAATTCAGAACCGAATGTGACATGTCAAGTTGGAATATACAGAAGAATGACTTATTTCTTTCTTTATTTTTTGCTAAGCAGACATTTTCAATGTGGTTTGGTCTACAAGACAAATTTAATTGACAAAACAAACAAGATTCCACCTGTTGCAGATCCAATCTATTTTAGGTCCCTATAGTTTCCTGTAATAAAGCTTGATATGTGCAGGGCACTCGCGAAGGGACTTGACAGCTCTGACACCACTTATTGCCAAGCCTTCCCACCGGCCAACTCTATCGAATCTGCTGTCAGGTGGATTTGTCCAGTTGCGACTGATGTAAATAGGAACCTCGTGAAGTGCATGGTTGTTTTGGCACCGAACGGCTCCCATGGGGAACCAGTGACTCACCAGATCTGTGTCTCTGTGCTGCCACATGAGCACGGTGGCATGTGTAGGGTGATGCTCTCCATCTCTGTGACAGTATTAGCTCCTGACTGCACAGTGGAGCACAGATGGCATCTTCAGCGCTCTGACATGAAGCATTGCCCATGATCCCTACGGAAAACGTATTTTCATGGTGTGACAGAATCAAAGCAATGGGCTGGCTAGGCTTGGGCTGTTATGTAATAGTGGTGAGTCAAGATAGCTCACGGTGACTCACTAAGAGAAGCATATGGGCCAAAATAAAATAAACACACTGAGAATGAGGCCAGGAACTATAATGCAGGCAGAAAATGTGAGAATGAAGTCTATTAGATACAATTTAACCTTTATCGAGGGAGGTCAGGGCTAGTTGTCACACTTTTTTTTAGGCCAGCGAGTAGTAGTCAGGGGAGAGGTATTTTTGAACGTACACTCAAATAAATGAATCACGATGAAGTTTATAATTTACTGTTTGCAACCTTTCGATTTTATTTAATTTGTAAGTTGTTTAAAATGTATGTTGGCAGATTCCTTAGAATCAATCTAAATCTGTTAATCGAATACTTGTACATCAGAATCAGAATCAGAATGGGTTTTATTGCCAAGTGTGCTTACACACACAAGGAATTTGTTTTGGCTACAGAAGCTTCCAGTGTACATAAGGTGACAAATGACAACACAAAATAAATATGAAAAAGACGACAAACATTAAACAGAGATGCAATCAGTCAAAAAGCTCTGGAAGTTGAATTGTATGTACAGATTTGTTATAAATATACAAGTTATAAGGTGCTGTGTACAACTGCGTAGAGAAAGTATTGCACTGTAAATTGTTATAAGGTGCTGTGTACGAGTGCGTATGAGAAAGTATTGCATGTTTATTGCACAGTAGGAGAATATTTAACTGTTCATGAGGGAGATGGCCTGAGGAAAGAAACTTTTCCTGTGTCTGGCTGTTTTTGTGCTTGGTGCTCTGTAGCGCCGACCAGACGGTAACAGATCAAACAGGAAGTGCGCTGGGTGTGAGGGGTCCAGAGTGATTTTGTAAGCCCCTTTTACTCACTCTGGAAGAGTACAGTTCTTGAAGTGTAGGAAGGGTAGTGCCAGTGATTCGTTCAGCTGTCCGTACTATTCGCTGTAGTCTGCGGAGGTCAGTTTTGGCAGCTGAGCCGAACCAGACGGTGATTGAAGTGCATTTGGTCATGTAATCAGTTAAAAGCAACACAATCTCACGGCAATTCGTGCCTTTTTGATTTAGTGGCTGATTCGTATGAACTCATTCGTACAATTTACTTATGCCCCAATGACGGTTGGGTTTAGGGGCGGGGTTGAGTTGGGTTCCACGCCTCCTTTTTAAAATCAAACATTTTCGTATGACTGACAAAACGTAAAATACTTACATGTTCTCATGAGATCAGGCTGGTTACAAGATATGAATATGCTATAAATATATCTGGCTGTGGAAAAAAGGCAGATCCAATTAGTTAACATCTATGAGAATGGTTTACTTACTATTCAGGGGAAATATTGATGCAGCTCCATACTCCACACAATAGATTAAATCATATGTGTTTTAAATTATTAAGAAGAATTTAAAACACATAGGATTTATTGATTGTATTGCATAATAATTGCATAATTGTAACATCTCATTTGTTTCATGTATGTTTAACTAACAAATATCAATCACATAAAGCTAATGTTCAATTATGTTAAAAGTATATAATGCAATTGTAAGAAAATTGTATATGCACTCAGAATACATAAATCTTGTTTGTTAAGCCTAAATATTTTTTGAGTGTAGAGTAATAACTGAGTCGTAACTTTTTGTTAAATAAAAATCTATTGAAAATATTCTAAAAGAAAATATTGATGGGTCGTTGCCTGTGGTGGAGACGCTGAAACCACTGATACATCAAAAAATGATACTAATAACACATCTGAAGATGTTATTGTTAAATTGATATGTAAAATTATCTGAAGATATGTTAAATATGCATATCCATATCGAATGAAATGTACAGTTATTTTATACATGAAAAAATAATAGTTTTAAGTTATGTGATAAACATCTTAAAATAATTGTGAAACAATATTCCATCATCGTTCAGTGTAGCAGATAAATGTCAAAATTAAGCAACAAAATGAATCAGGGCGTTACGTCCTGAAATTTGTAAAAGTGTGAAGGATTTGTAACAGTTTTTATAATCTACAGATTTAAAATGACAAATAATTAGTATTTTGGGGCTGCACTGTGATCCCTAATTAAAGTCCTTTTATCAAAATATGATAAAATTTAATGAAAGTCTTCATCAAAATGTTGCTGTTCTAAATATGTGTGACAAGATTATGTAATCTATATAACTACGGTTACACTGAATGCTACTCAGTGGTGTCTTAAATCATGGTAAAAATGTATGATACCCATGATTGATTGATAGATTAAAAAAATAAACAGGACCCATAATCCCAGACAGGGAAAAATGAAGCTGTATTTCACTTATGTATTTAAGTTTTTAAAAATATGATGCGGGAATTGTATTTTATATATATATATATATATATATATATAAGACCAACCTTTTCTATAAGACCAATAGCATAGTCAAACATGATATATCTCATAATACCTTAATGAAGGCAGTTCATTCATTTTCCTCTGGCTTAGTCCCTTTATTCATCAGGGGTCGCCACAGTGGAATGAACCGCCAACTTATCCAGCATATGTTTTACACAGCAGATGCCCTTCCAGCTGCAACCCAGTACTGGGAAACATCCATACACACTCATTCACACACATACATTATGGCCAATTTAGTTTATTCAACTCACCTATACCGCATGTCTTTGGACTATGGGGTTAAACGGAGCACACGGAGGAAACCCATGCCAACACAGGTAGAACATGCAAACTCCACACAGAAATGCAACCAGGACTCGAACTAGCGACCTTCTTGCTGTGAGGCGACAGTGCTAACCACTGAGCCACCGTGTCGCCCCATGAAGGCAGTTACTATGTAAAATGAATTTAATTAAAAGTGTAGTGTGTGAAGCATGTATTTGTGTATTTCTCTACAGGAGCTCTACTGGTGTGAAGGAGGTGGAGGAGCAGACAGAGAGTTTGAGGAAGTGGGCAGAGGAGCAGATGAAAACCACACTTCACTTACACATGCAGAACAGCCAGCAGCTGCATACACTATTGCAGGACAAACTGGTAAATGTACAAACACATTTCATTCATTTTCTTTTCGGCTTAGTCCCTTTATTAATCAGGGGTCGCCACAGCAGAATGAACCGCCAACTTATCCAGCATATGTTTTACGAAGCGGATGCCCTTCCAGCTGCAACCCAGTACTAGGAAAACAAACACATTTGTGTGAATGCACAATTCTCAGTAAATGTAATAAGTGAGCTATGAATAATATGGCACAGGAATAACAGTTTGGTCTCTAACTCAAACTGAAAGACAAATGAGAGTACAAATACTTACATAAATGTAATTATAGTGGAGATCAAATTAAAGAACAACCTATGACAATTTCAAAGTTATTTCTTAGTCCTATTTGGATATACATTATTACAGGAGTACCAGAGCATTTCCAGCCCATTTGTTTTTAAAATAATGTATCTTTATAATGTTGCTAACCTATTCAAGTTATTCATAAAAGACAAATGCACGAGAGGACAGGATGATGTTGAGAATTTCGGTGGGCAATTGGTTCAACGCTGCAAATTACATACATTACTATAGCAGTTCCTTGAAGATGCAAAGATTAAATAATGAAATGGCCAGCTCATAGCCCTGTACTAAACCTGATTGAAAATTTCTGGAAAAACCTTGACGACAAAGTTAAAAACCAACTAGTGAGTGGGACTGAAGAATGATGGATCAAGATGATGACAGAGAAGTGTGAGGGACTAGTTTTTGTTTATTTTTGTTTATCTTTCTTCAGGCAAAATTTTGATCACTGTGATAGTTTTGTTTTTTTCTTGACGTACTTTTATTAAAAAACTGTTCTGACAGCATGGATGGCCACAACTAAAATTCCTCTAAACTTTGAACAATGGATATTTCAATATGTCTGAAAGGTTTATACATTTTTATACATTATATATATATATATATATATATACACATTTATGATTTCTATAAACGTGGGCTATAGGTTGAAGTGGAAGGCAAGCAGAAAGAGAACATGGTTGTTCTCTCTGGTCACCTGGAGAGGTTGGAGGAAGCACTGGAGAAGGTGCGATCAGCTGACAGAATCAAGCGCTCGGAAAGCAAAATCTACAACAAGATGAACATTCTGGAGAACAGCTTCAGAGAAGAGCTAGAGCAGATGAGAAGAGAATACCAGTCAGGTGAATCGATGAGATAAGCATTTAAGCATCTCAATTATTTAAAACATTCTTTATTATACTACACTGATGTTGACAAGCTTGGCTCAGTTGGTTAATGTGGTTTAAAATACATGTATTTAATCACAAATATAAAACAACCAGTAATAATTGTGAAATAACATTACAATTTCAGTTAGCTGTACTCTACTTTAATGGTTTATATTATGGAAAGTTGTATATTACCATTATTTTTTGAGCATGTCAATGATCTTTCAGATATCATTCTAACATGCTAATTTGGTGGTCAAGAAACAAATTTATTTTATTTTCCATTTATTTATGTTTTCTAATTGCTTGCATTATGGGACCTTCATCTTTGCTCCATCAACTGTTGATGTTAAAAATTTTATTGCATTTTTATTGCCATTGTTTTGACATACATATATATATATATACATATATATATATATATATATATATA
>CAIGQW010052735.1:2263098-2291472 GCA_903798125.1 Danio choprae | reverse complement strand
CATTACTGTAATAATTTCTCTTTGTACCATAATTTACAGTACATGACCAACCC
Source organism: Danio choprae (assembly GCA_903798125.1). Taxonomy (NCBI): domain Eukaryota; kingdom Metazoa; phylum Chordata; class Actinopteri; order Cypriniformes; family Danionidae; genus Danio; species Danio choprae. Next base: position 2,291,419 of record CAIGQW010052735.1, on the reverse strand, counting down.
AGACAATATATAAATAATACAAATGTAATAAAAGTCATTTGGTTAAAGTATTTAACAACAAACACTGACAGAGCAGAGTTTAAAGCCCCATAATGCAATTTACAAGCCTAAATACATGAAAAACACCAATAAATCACATGCTACAGGAAACTTTACAGTGTAGTGGATACTGTAAATGAAACACTAAAGAATATTATAGATATTTTTTTGTCCAAGTTTGCCTTCCTAGCACACATCTGGTCTGGATCAACAAATTGCAAGCCAAAATCAGGCAAGAGCAATTCCAGTGTTATGAAAATGACATTTGCAGTAAAAACTAGAAACTGGAAATTCACAGAGAACGCATAAGTTCACAGAATATTAAATCATCTCTTTATATTTTCCAAAACAACTAACCACAGAGTTAAAGGATCAGAAAAAAATATCAATCTGTAAATGCGTTTTGTATTTTAAATGTAGCAAATAAACATGTTATGGAAATGATCAAAAAAGTACACGAGTTTACAGTACACAACATGCACTGTAAAAAATGCTGGGTTCCACACAATTCCTTCATGTTGTCCCAACACAAATCTATTAAGTTAGCTTAATCGCTTTTACAAACTTAAGTGGATTGAACAACAATAAAGTTGTCCTTCCAAAAAAAACTTAATAATTGTGTTGTTTCAACTCATTTTAATTAACTAGTTTAAAAAAAGCAGCAAAAATCATTTTTGAATGCAGAAATTCTGTAAATTAAACTGTAATACTAAATAATACTAAAGAAATAATACTAATCAAAAGGATAAGAGTTGGCTCTCCATTTAATGAGGAAAAAAGCAGCATTTTGGAAGTGACATCTGTCCGTTACGGATGTGACAGATGTGAAATTGGCACAAGCGTGACTTTGGAAAATCCAAAAAATAGTTTGAAAATGTTAAGAGATATTTGAGTATTTTTTACAGCACTGTAAAATACAGGAGAACACAAACAACTTAGAAAGGGTTTCGCTATTTTGGTAAACTTTATATTTCATGGCATAATTTTGCATGGAATTGCTCACAAGCAAACTGGAACATTAGCTGTTATTATGTTGTTTCTCAACAACAGACTGGAAATCTTGCTTGAGCAGCCTGATATGCAATATCACCCAGTCTGAGCGGCCCAATTCATCTCTCATGTGGCTGTTTTTCCAAAGCTGTTTGCAAGGGAAATGGAACTGCAAATAGAAAGCAATGCTCCAATTGGGACCCTAAACGCCTTTTAGTATCACTTAAAGCTTAACATACTGGCAATTCTGCTGGGTGTCTTCCTCTCAGATGTGACATTTATTAGTTCATCTATATTTCCTCCAACTCTGAAAAGAAAAGTCACGGATTGACAGCCTATGATGCTTTCCAGCCATTCAGTACAAAAGACCAAGTTAACATCAATAAATGGAGAGCAAAGAAAAGAACCATTGTAACCCAATGCCTCAGAACGCACAGTACATTCTCTGAGACAACGGACAGAAGACAGATGATGCATTATAAATGAGAAATCTAACACATACAAGTAACTGAAGGTGAACTCTTTATTCGATTTGCCAGGGTTCCAGACTGTTCACGATGCTATTAAATCTCTGAGACACATCAGCGACACCAAAGCCAAGCTGGACAAGGAAGAGCTGCAGAGAGACATTAGACAGATCCAAAGAAACATGGAGTAACTCTGAATGGAATATTATTTTAGAAGACATATAATAGTAGTAATATAACATACACTCAGTGGCCACTTTATTAGGTACAACTGCTCATATCTTATCTAATCACATGGCAACTTGATGCATGTAAACATGATAAAGATGATCTACTGAGGTTCAAACAGAGCATCAGAATGGTGTGGATATGCGATTTTGAACATGGAATGATTGTTAATGCCATGTACTCCTAGGAGTTTTATGCACAACCATCTCCAGGGTTTACAGAATGTGATCCGAAAAAGAGAACATTTCCAGTGATTCCGGCTGTTATGTGGGTGAAAATGTCTTGTTGATTAGAGGAGAATGACCAGACAAAGAAGGCAATAGTAGCTATGTTTCCATCTACCTATTTTTATGCATATTTTGGAATATTGCATAAAAAAATGCTTAATGGGAACACCAAGATGCGCGTACATTTGGAAAACGCACAGTGAAAGTGCACAACTGAGAAGGATAAACTTTTTATTCGATAAGAAAAAATGTGCATAACTAAGATGGAAACAAATAAAATCCAGCATGCACATAAAAAAATTCCTGTCAATGCGTTTCAATGTCTTGTTTCAACAATTCAGGATGTTGGCGCGCAACGCTGTAGAGCATATTTGTCTGGCACACATTAGGCCATTTGTGCGATTTGAGCACACAGCCTACCTGACCATCACTGACCCTGTCATGTCTTCCTGTGATTTAGTTTTAACAGATCATGTGATAAAAATGGTGAACCGACCACTTTGTAAAACATGTGAAATGTTGTTTTGGTCATTCTAAAATGCCTTAGCCAAAGTTGATCATCAAAATGGATTATTATTACCTCTCAGTAATGTGTTGCATGCTGTGCTCCCAAAAAGCATCTTACAACTCTAAAAGTCACTGTGTGTTCATTGGGTTTCGTCATCAATGCGTTTTGTCTGCAAGTAATTTTTTATATAAGAAAAAGGCCCACTGTGGCTTCTCCAACCACAGCAAAACCGGTTTTCTTTTTGATAATTGGCACCAGTTTATAAGGATGTGATGATTTTTTTGTTCTATTTGTCTCATCAGACGGAAACGGTGCTTTATTTACAAATGTTTTACGTGATATTCCAGTTTTGCAAAGAAGTCTAATTCGTATCTTTGGATGGAAACATAGCTGGTGACTCAAACGACCACTGTTTACAGCCGAGGTCTGCAGAAGAGCATCTCTAAACACACAACATGTCAAAAATTGAATCAGGTGAGCTACAGCAGCAAAACAAGAGCACTACTGCGACACTCTTGTCTAAACTTAAACTACAATTCACCAAAAATGGACAACAAAAGCTTGAGGAAAAAAAGTTGTATGATCTTATGACGTTCAGATGGTGGGATCAGAATTTATGCATAGATTAATGCATGGATCCATCATGTCTTGTTTCAACAGTTCAGGATGTTGGCGGCGTAACGCTGTAGAGCATATTTGTCTGGCACAAATTATGCCATTTGTGCGATTTGAGCACACAGCCTACCTGACCATCATTGCTGACCCTGTCGAACCAGGCAATAACAAGGTGTACCTAATAAAGTGGTTGGCGAGTGTGTGATGAAATATTTAAGCCGACTGACATCATCAAAGTATGATTCAAAAGAATGTGGGCAGATGGACAATATAATCAAATAAGCTCTAGACTTTAAAAAAAGGATTTATCTCTTCTCAGTGAGGTCCATTCCTGTAAATCTCTTTTTCAAAATCAGATTCTGAGTGAACAATCATAACTGATGAAATTCAATCAAGGTACAATTACAGCAAATCCAAGATTAGATGCGCAGTACTCGATACTGAATGACAAGGAAGATGAATTGTTCAGTGTTTGTCCGCACATCCCTAGGCCAGTATTGATTGTAACGGACCCTGGAACAAACAAACAAGATCCTTTTTGTTTTCCTTTTAATTTTCCATGCCAACAATCCATACAAATATCCCCAGCATTATAAACCAAACTTATTTTCATTTCCCTCATGTGCTTCCATGTGCTTTAATACTTCAGGACACACAATGGCTTGCAGTGGACTGTAGGTCAGTTGTGCACAGATGAGTAAAGGAAATGACAGCGGAAAAAAAACGAGGGTCATTCATTTTGCCAGTGTTTCTGCGGGGCAAAGATAACTGTCTCGGATAAAAAGCAATTCATTTTAATTCTTGGCTTTTCTGCCCACAAACCAACAAACTGAAGAACAGACGACCCACTGCTGCATTTTCAGATGAGCCAAATAGTGATTTTGGATCGGAAGCAGTGCTCCTATAGAGACAGAAGTGCTTTTTAAGAGTTATATAATAGCTATACCGGTTACAGTTGCTTACAGTCAGCCGAGCCCTGTGGCGTTACTAATTATAAAGAAAGTCTGTCACTTAAGGGAAGGCACATAAAAATGATCATGAATCATTCATGTCATGTTTTATGTCTCAACGCCCATGTGAGTGCTATACAATAAGTATAGACTAATTGAATGATGACAATCTGCTATTAAAAGAGCAGCACTTAGCAGATTATTTGCACGTATTTAAATGTCCTTGGTAATGTAAAGACTTCTGATTTGTAAACACATTCATGAGTGAGTAAACTGCTGCTACTGTATTGGCAAGATGATGGTGAAGCATCTGAGGATGGTGGAGTCTCTCAGCTGGATGGGTACAGACGTCTGTGGAAATCACAAAGTCTGTTGTCTCCTGCTGCTGTAGCCTTCACCAACAGAGTCTACAAAAACAAAACGTACAACTAGAGTCAACGCTATTCTTAAAATGTCCATATTAAGTTCATTTAAGGTATGTTAATTTTAAGTTCATCATGTTATTTTGGGTGTCTTGCGGATGTTTTCTCATACTGTACAATGTAGCAGGGTTTCTTTTTACTCTCTGCCTGAAACCCTCAGACTTATTTTCTGTTTCTGATTTTATTCGGCCATTTTAGATTGAAGAAAAATGTTTTGCAGTTTTAAAACTAGTCACTTCCTGTACGAAACCTGGTTCTGAAAATGAATAAAGATCTCATATTGGAACTTCATGAGGGTGAGTAATTAATAACAGAATTTTCATTTTGGGTTGTGAACTAATGTCTCACAATTAGCTTTTAATAAGACTTTGCTTGAGCGAAGTAAAAAACATTTCAGTCGCAACAAGTGCGACTTTTTTAAATGAGCATTTCGTTTTTCAAATTAAATCCATTATTATTGAACATGAACAGATTCAGCTTTATATGATTACAAACAAGTTGTATACACACAAAATAGTTTTTGGAGATTCATATTATTACCACTGAAGTCACAAGGAAAGTTTTGACAAGGTTTTTTTTTTTATTTTCCTTTTCCTGACTTTGAATGTCTAGGGACCACTGCTGTCTATAGCGGATGAGAAAGCTCTCGAATTTCATTAAAATTTCTTAATTTGTGTTTCGAAGATGAATGAAGATCTCAGCGGATTGGAAGGAAATGAGGGTGAGTAATTAATAATAGAATTTTCATTTTCAGGTAAAATAACCCCTTAATTTGGCACACAACTTGAGTAACTTTATTTAGGCTTAAGGGAAGTACCAGAGAGTTAAATCCCACCTTTCTGAAACATTTTTGTTGAGAAAAAAGTTTGCTGTAATTGGTCAACTGTTTAGCCATAACAGGCTTTCTGTTCTTAGCAATTGTATGGTAAAACTGTATTTTCCAGAATATACTTTATGTATCTGAAATGTGCTGCAACTTATATTCTAAAGCAACTTGCATGAAGCAGCATTATTTGCCCTTGCATTCGAAAAAAGCAGTGTCATCTTGACATTGCAAAATCACCATAGACTGTATGGAAATCACTTAACCAGCCAGCAGGTGGGCGTTAGACAAATTTGTTATGGTGAAGTAGCCAAGTCACAGATATATTACCAGGCCTACAAACAATGTGTTTTATTCGAAAATTATTAATTTCTTGTGATTCTCAATTATTCATCTCATTATAGGAGTAGTTCATCCAAAAATAAAAATCTGTCGGCGTGATAGCCCAGTGGTTAGTGTGCTGACATATGACATGACAGTGCTCCGGGCATCCAGAGTTCCAATCCCGGTTTGTGGACCTTTCCCAATCCAACCCCACTCTCTCTCCCACTTCACTTCCCTTCAACCTACTGTCCTGTCAAATAAAGGCTAAAATAGCAAAAATAAATCTTAAAAAAATAAAAAAATAAAAAATTCTGTTATTAATTACTCTCCCTCATGTCATTCCAAATCTCGAGACTTTCGTTCATCTTCAGAACACAAATTAACATATTTTAGATGAAATCCGAGAGCTCCCTCATCCTTCATATACAGCAATGTTCTGAGACATTCAAAGTGCAGAAAAGGAACCAAATAAGTGTCAAGACATTCTGTGTGACTTCAGTGGTTCGACTGTAATCATACGAAGCTCCAAGAACACTTTTGTGCACCGTTCAGATTACACAATTTTGTTCCAGTTTCATCATTTTTGCTTGACGTAGGGGCTTGAGAGGATTCGTAACCAACAAATGGGCGTCGGGGCACAAGATTCAATCATGTAGTGTGGCATACAGCATGTAGTGTCGCATACAGTCATGTAGTGTGGCATACAGTCTGTGACACTTCATGACATCGTCGCAGAAAGTCTAGCGCATTTCATTTTTCCCCACATGGGGGACACTGACCAATAGGAGCACATAATCTCTGAAGCATTTAAAATGGCTAAACGAAAGAGAGAGGACTGTGCTGCTTCCATGAAATGGAAGAAAGCTTTGTGGAGTACCCTTGCCTGCATAATGTGTCATCACTGGACTATGACAGAATAAAAAGATAAATGTTGGCAATCGAGAGCCGAGCCACTTCTGGTGAGTAAACACTGGAATTCCCATGAAAACGAACAAATCAAGCATTAAGTTCTCATTCAAAATGCAATGCAAGACATTTATATGAGTGTATTTTTTAAGGTAACCGGTTGTTACTGCTTTGATTACAGCTATTACTGGGAAACGGTTCTGGGAGCTTCTCCTGGATCTACAGTTTTCATTCAGAAAACATACACACAGTCATAATTGGGGGAAAACTGCTGTCAGTGTGAAAACACTCGATTGCTAATTACAGAGACATTTGTAATTTAAGTGTCTTCTTTATTACAGAATGCAGATTGTAGATGTCACGCAATGATTTTAAAGCAACGTATAGTATAGGCATATTTGTTACCCACAACATGTCATTACTGTATCTAGACAAAACCACATAATCTGATATGGGGGCTGTTATAATAAAAATTGTGTAATCTTAATGGAGCTCAAGTTTTCCTATATAGTATGTATGCATTTAGCAGACTCTATTATCTAATGCACTCACACCTGCGAACAAGTCAGGGTGCACTTTTACTACAGGCAGTATGACTTATTGCTATTAGAATCAACATCGGAACACGTAAATGTGCAGCCTGATCTGATTCAGGAGACACAGGTGAACAAAGTTGTTCTTATAGTTTTTTTGCACGCAAGTGTTCGTATGATTACTGTTTAAAGACTGAAGTCCCATAGAGTGTGTTGACATTTGATTCATTTTCTGGACTTTGAAAGTCTAATGACTGTTGCTGTTTATGAAGGATGAAAAAAAAGCTCTAAAATATCTTAATTTGTGTTCCGAAGATGAATTAATGACTTAGGGGATTAAAACGACATGAGGGTGATTAATTAATAACAGAATTTTAATTTTTTTTGGTGAATCAATCCTTTAACTGCATTACATGACCAAAGATACAGTTTAGGCAACTAAATATTTTATTAAATGGACAATAAAATATTGGTTGGACTGATATTCAAAGCTGAATTTTCAGCATGTTTTATTGCATTAGATTTGAATGTGATTAATGAAAAACAGCAAGAGTAGTGCGAGAGGATGCAATTGCTCACATCAATCAGCTCCAGGTCATCTTTGGCATGCAGGTGGCGCAGGAGGTACCAACGTGCCACTGATGCTATTGTTTCAGATCCACCTGAGGCTGGAGCATAAACAATCCTCTCCAACAGGCGACGGGTTTCCCTGCAGAACAACAAACCATAATCAATCTAATCCTGACCCAATTTAACCTCTGTTAAAGAAAGGTGACATCTTTCATTTTTAACCTTAGTGTGCTGTTGGGCATGTTTTCATCCACTCTGGGGTGATTTTGAGTCTTAATTTGGCCACAACTTTCTCGTTATTTGAGCAAATAGAATGATATTTAATGATAAATCTTATTTTGACACATATTTTAGGAAAATGCTTTCAACAATACACTCTGGGCAACTTTACTACCCTTTCGTTATGCTGGTGGCAGTTTTTGCCTCATTGACTTCCATTATAATGACATTTTTAGATCGCAAAGCCATAACACCATATAATCATGCATTCTTGATTGTTGGTGGTTCCCCTGTTGGAAAGTGGTATAATTTTCATTCATTCATTCATTTTCTTTTCGGCTTAGTCCCTTTATTAATCTGGGGTCGCCACAGCGGAATGAACCGCCAACTTATCCAGCATATGTTTTACGCAGCTGAAGCCCTTCCAGCCGCAACCCATCACTGGGAAAGTGGTATAATTTTACATAAAAAAAAATAAAGCTTAGTTTCTGGCTTAAAATTATATGGTTATATGGAGTATATTGTGTTTGTGTGTGTGCGTGTATGAGTGTGAGAGAGACCTTTGCACATTTACCTTATTTTGTTTGAGAAAAAAAAATAAGCAGCTCAGCTCTCAGAACAGTGCATTTATGCACGCACACTATAATTTGCGATTTTACTCCATAGAACTCTATATAAATGTCAAAAACTTTCTAGGGTTCTAAAGGGTTAATGGTGCCAACTGATGATCCACAGTAAAAATTAAAAGTTTTACCTTTTCCCAACAGGGAAAAACACCAACAATGCATGATTATTTGGTGTCATGGCTCTGCAACCAAAACATGTCATTATAAATGGAAGTCAATGTGGAAAAAAACAGCCACCAATATAACGAAAGGGTAGGGTAGTCAATTTGAACAGTACACAAGGGTTAAATAGACTAAATAACAATGCAATGCCAATGTAAGACAAACAATGAAATGCAAACACATGGCACAGAACAGGTCAAACTGATCTGACATGCTGATTTGAATATCATGGGACAATAAATACGATACGAACACAAAAGAGTTCTAATTAAAAATTCTTTACCTGGCACCCATCTTTACGGAAAACTGCAGTAAGGCTTGGAAAAGTAGAGCGACCGGTGATTTGCCTATTTTTAAGACTTCGCAGGTGGCTTCAGAAACCAGATCCTTCCAATCAGAAACGCCAACACCAGCCTGTAGACAGAAGTTATATATATTTGGCTAGTGTTTACTTCAGCAGTTTTGGTGTATAAACTTTGTAAAACAGAATGAGTAACTAAAAACAAGTCTTATAAAACAAGAATTTTAGATGTATTTTAGCTGGCAGAGTTCAGACTAATATATGACTGGAGTCGGGATACGCTGAAGGCTGACACACTTTAATTAAAAGTAATGAAAGGCGAGCCACAAAGTGTCTAATTCAATTTAACAGGCAAAGCTGCAGTCAGCTAAAATGAAGGCAATAAGCTGACAGTTAAAGACGGGAGGGGAGGGGGAGAGACAAAAAGAAAACCAGAGAGGGAGAATGTGCAAGAGAGATGCCTGAAGGTGCTGTAATAAGATTAGCCCAAAATGATTGTCCATTTTTATTAGCCATCACACAGACACTAGCAGAAAAAAGCAAGGGGAAAAAAAAGTCACAAATGTGTCAAATTTCTCATTTAAATAGTATAAATGTAAAAAGAAATTCTTAATTTGACATTACTAGGTATTCGTTCTGAGTGAAATGTTTGTTTATATAAATAAAATTATACTTTAGAGTGTTTATTTGGAGAAAATGACAATAGGTCAGTATAAATCAGTTTTCATGTTTTCAGACTTTTAATTACTTCACATTTATCATTTCACCCAGTATGATATATTTAAATATATTCTTTCTTTCTTCGGATATTTAAGGTATGAAAACATGGAACATTTAAACCTGAGCAAATACACATACCTATTTATGGGAAATCTAGAGCACCAATCATAACTCTAAAGTGTTAAGAACTTTTTTTTTCTGCTCACTAAGGATGTATTTACTAGATATAAACAATGTAAAAAAACTGTCAATGTTCTTTGATTAATATAAAGTTCAAAAGAACATGTATTTGAAATTGAAATTTTTTTTATAGCAATAAAAACATCTTTGCTGTCACGTTTGATCCATTTATTGTGAATATAATTCTTAAAACATTTCAAAACATCTTAATGACCCCAAACTTTAAGTTTTTAAACCCCAAAGTTAAATGAACCAAATACATGCGTTCGGACACTGAGTGATCTGACAAGATTTGTGTTTGTTTGAACTGATCTTGATCTTTTTATAGCCATTTATTTGTCTAGACGGCATTTCATGGAGATCTCATGAGTTCAGTTTGCTCTATTCTGTCCTGTATAAACTCTCTGTCTCACAGACCATTAGGACAGGATTCAGACTGCAGCTGTCATATATTTGAGTTTGAAATCCCACTGTAAACACTTTGGTTGTGCAGAGTTTAAAAAGCTGCCTAGAAGTATTGTATAAATTGATTTTGAACTTTTAATTTGGTCCACATTCTAAATTATAAAAACTAGGACGGTACTGATACAGAGGTCCAGTTTTTTATTCAGTTCGATGCAATTTAATTCTTGATTCTATTCTCAATTTATCATTTGATTAAACAAATGCAATTGCTTTTCTTCTTGGTATTGACATACTTTCACAGGTATAATAACATAAAAAACTCTTTACCAAAGAACATTATAAAGAACATTACCAAAAAAAGTTTTAATTTAGTTTTATCGGTTTAGTTTAACTATACAACAATTTGAATATCCTTAAAAAAGATATTCTGAAAGTTAATATAATAAATTGTTATTCACTGTTTTTTGAAGTGTCATCGATAACAATATCATATCAAATATATATTGTATTAGTGAATTTAAACTACTCATACAATACAGTGAATTTCATTTTATAAATAATGAATTTGATTTAATCATTTAAACAATTTATTTCTTATTTATTTAAAGGAGCCACAGACCTGTAAATGAAGCTCTCATAATTGAAACTGTTTTTATTAGAACATGGTATATAGAATATGTATAAAAAAATAAATAAATAAATAAATAAAGATTGATTCAAAGCTTTTGAGAATCTATATTGAATCGACAACAGTCCTAATTAAAACCATCATGCATGTTCAATATTGTATTATTGAATATTGGCATATGTCTGCTATTGACAATGCTAGAAATAAACACTGAATCCTAATTTATAAGTGGTGAACTATTGATGACAAAATTGATCTGTACACAAAACTGTTTTTATTACAACAGGGTTTTTAATATATAAAAGAAAAGAATATATTGATTGATTCTCAGCTATTGAGAATCAATATTGAATCATTCAAAGCCCTTATTAAATGTGTCTGATGAATCTACGCATTTATCTCAACATCCCAGTGAAAGATTCTGGTACTCACCAAACATGGTGTGAGTGCCAACAGGGCCAGTCGGAGCAGGCTGCTTATCTTGCCGCCGTGGTCCCCCAGCTGAGAGGCCAGCTGCAGACTCTGTCTGTACGCCATAGAGGCCTGAGCCAGCAGACCCTGAGAGCGGTAAACCTCTGCCAACCACTGAAAGACATCAAGATTAAAACTCTCTATCACATATGGAAACTTTGTTAAAGGGTTAGTTTAACCAAAAAAATGTAAATATACTCATCATTTATTCTCCGTCAAGCAGTACCAAAACATTTGTTTCTTTCTTCTGTTGAAAACAAAAGAAGATATTTTGAAGAATGTTGGAAACTGGTAGCCATTCATATCCTTGGTACAAAAAAAAAAAAATCCAGTACCTGTTTCCAACATTCTTCAAAATATATTTTTTTGTGTTGAACAGAAAAACCAAACAGGTTTAAAACAAGTGGAGGGTGAATAAATGAATGCCGAATTACAATTTTTGGGTCAACTATTCATTTAAAGCTCTTTCTTTGATCAGTATATATTTTTTTCAATTTGAAATAACCAGCATTATTTAAAGGAACAACCCAATTTTTTTTGGTTTTGAAAACGTTCATTTTGCATGTCACCGTTAAACATAGCTTAGCTTAGCATAAATCATTAAATCAGATTAGACCATTAGCGTCGCGGTCAAAAAATGAGCTTCGATAATTTTCCTATTGAAAATTTTATTTCCTAATTTTTTCTAAAGCTTGACTCTTTCGTAGTTACATTGTGCATTAAGACAGTCGGAAAAATTTAATTTGATATTTTCTAGGTCAATATGGTTAGGAACTGTACTCTCATTCTACTGTAATAATCAAGAAACTTTGCTACCGTACCATCCTGTATCATTACAGGCCCAATGATATTATGAAGCAACTGGAAATATTCTCCAGCTAGGTAACAGTGCTGCATAATATCATTATGCCTGCTGCAGTTATGGATGGCAGTAAAGTTCCTTTATTATTAAGCCAGAACGGGAGTATAGTTCCCATACATATCAGCTTAGATAATAGCAACATTTCATTTTTTGTTGGTCTTGGCGATGTAACTACAGAAGAGTCAAGCTTTAAACAGAAAAATAATCAAAACTCTTGAGCAGAGATGCTAATGGTCTAATCCAATTCAATGACATGTTAAGCTAAGCTAAAAGTGTGTACTAAATAGACTGAATGGATTCAAAAATTGTAAAACTATGCAGTTTCTCACTTGCAAAATAAGCCTATCTCCCCCAAAAAGTGTATTGTTCCATCAAAAGGTTTTATGAAATGAACTTATAACATTCAGACCTGACCGTGGGGAAAAAACAGCAAAAATAAAAGTCATTTGTCTACATGGATTAAGAAAATCAGTCTGACCCCAAGCCCCTTCAGTAAAATAGTTAGTGCACGTACATGCCAGGCGGACACAGATGTGTGATTGGCCATGACAGCAGCACTCAGCTGATCCAGCACTGCCGGAGGAATGCAGTTACCAGCCTCAGACAGCAGGAGGCGCTCACACTGAACCTGCCTCAACATCAGGAATACTACAGGATGCTCCGGAGACACACTCAGAACCTGACAGAGGAAAAACGAGGTATACATTACCTTTAAAATTTTACCATTAAAAGTGCAGAATAATTACAAACTAGAATGAAAAACAATATGTTATTATTGTTATAAACTTACTGCTTCTGAATTACATTTTTATTACACACATTCACACAATGAGTAACATCATATTTTAAAGGTCGCAAATTAATTATTTATTTAAAAGAGGCACATACTCATATTTTTTGTATTAAGTCTGGTAAGTAGATACTACATTTTCTTTGAAACTACATTTGCTGTCTATGAAGGATGAGGGAGCTCTCGAGTTTAATCTAAAATATTTTTATTTGTGTTCAAAAGATAAATAAAGGCCTCAGGGGATTGGAATGACATGAGGGCGAATAATTAATAACAGAATTGTAAATTTTGGGTGAACTAATAGCTTTATGGCTTCTGGTGGTGTAAATTTGCTGGGGAGATTTTCTTGGCTCACTTTGGCTCCAGTTAAACACTGATTAAAAATATTGTTGCTGACCATGCTACAAATAATTAAAGCAGCTCTGAAGGCCAAAGTCATTCTCAGAAGACTAATCAGACTATCTTATCTGACAGCCTTGTAAAAACTGACAACATGGTAAATAAATATTACCTTAAATATATATTTTTACATGTTCACTGGTATAACACAGGATATTCAGGCTACACTGTAGTACTACAAAAACCAGTTCACCCAGATAAATGATTCCTAATCACGTTCCTGAAGGAAACGCAACTAATAATATCAACACACCTTAATTAGCCAATCAAGATCATCAGGATACTAGAACAGGGGTGGGCAATTCATTTTTCTAAGGGGCCACATTAGACTCTGGGGTGGTTTTAGAGGGCCATACCAATACAGTTAATTTGTTTATAAATAAATAAATAAATAAATAAATAAATAAATAAACAAACAAACAAACAAACATTCTGTGAAACTATTCAATAAACATTCATTAAAAACTCTAAAGTAAAAAAAAAAAATCTATTTTACACAAAAATAATTTTAAAAGACCAGCATCACAATATCAACTTCATATAAATACCACAGGTTGTTTGATTGCTTCACCTTAGTTAATGTTCGTGTTAATGTTAGTTAGTTCAATGAGAGAATTTTAGCCTGTGTTAAGCTTAAGAAGTGCAGTGAAGCCAGGTTAAATGTGAGGTGGATATGTGATGTAATGATCATCACTGAGAGATGATCTGTATCTGGATTTGTTAAATCGTTAATCTGAGCTAATTAGTCTACCTTTATTACTGTGTAATTCCATACAAAGTGTGAAGCTGCCTGGTTGGTTCCTGTCACATGACTCGTGGTTCGCTCACAGCACTCTGAAATGTTTAGATTTTTTCAACTCAAGGCGCCTGGAAACGTGAGCATGACATACCTGATGTGCATCCCTTCCTATTTGCACGCTGAACCCGCGCATCTCCATTTGAAATAACGAAATGGAGCGTGCAAAAGACGCTATATGTGAAAGTCCCCTTTTGTTGACTGCACATTGCAAGGCTCTGTTTGCGGTTGAATTTTAATTAAATAAACACTTAACGCAGGCCGATCAAAGAAGCCCAGCAGGCCGCATGTGGCTCGCGGGCCATAAAATGCCCAGGTCTGTACTAGAAGCAGGTGTTTTGGGACATTTTAAAGCTAAACTCTACAGTACATTGGCCCATAAGCAGCAGAACTAGATACCCCTGCACTACAGACACACTCCAAGTGTAACAGTGCTAGTGTTTTGAGATTAGACAGATGGTGCCAGGTGAGTTAATGAAATGGGTACATGGTTCTGCTCTGAAGCCCTAGAACAGGACAACCTGTCTGTGCCTGCACCTGTGCCTGAATCACACAGGAGTGCCAAATAATTAGGGGACAGCATAGCACTCACACAGAGATAGAGTGTGTGTGCGTTTGTACCTGGGAGCAGAGAGTCTCTGCCTGGTCATACTGGCTGCTCAGTTTGAGTCCAGTCACAGCCTGCTGCAGCACCCACCCCTCCAGAGCCTGAGCCAAGAGCCCGTCCTCTCCCTGCAGACCCTTCACTGAGAGCAGACCACACACACAACACAGCTATTACTTTTTGTTTATTTACATATTAACACCTTTAATACATAAAGAATTATATATATATAGTACTATATACAGTAATATTTTGCAGCTCAGAATAAATTACAAAAACTGTACAATTCCCAAAGTTATAAAAACATTTTAAATGAAAGGAACAGTCTACTTTTTTTGGGAAATAGGTTACCTAGAGTTGAGTTTTACTATTTTTGAATCTATTCAGTTGATCTCCGGGTCTGGTGGGAGCACTTTTAGCTTAGCTTAGCATAAATCATTAAATTGGATTAGACCAATAGCATTTTTTAAAAATATATTTAGATAATTTTCCTTTTTAAAGCTTGATTATTACGCCAGATTTAGAATATAGTCCGTAGCTGTATCAGCCTAGAAAATGGCAACTTTTAATTTTCAATTGGACTTAGTACACAAGGTAACTACAAAAGAGCCAAGCTTTAAATAGCAAAATTTTAATTTTTTGGATTTTTTTTTTTAGCAAGATGCTAATGGTCTAATCAGATTCAATGAATGCTCATTGAATGCTCCTGCCAGACCTGGCTCCTGCCAGACCTGAAGATTGGCTGAATGCAGGATGCAAACTACGGGGTGCTTGGAGGAGCTCGGCTCGCCCAAATAAGGCATGGGTTCCCCTGAAAATATGATTTATGAAATTTTGGGGGGTCTCAAAAAATACTCAGTGTGTTATTTTGATGTGCGGTTTCAGTATTGTGTAATGTGATCATGGATTATTATGTGCAAAAGTGCAAAAATATTATTCATTCATCATGCATGACGGCGATTTACTGTACACCTCACTTAAAAAAAAAAAAAAAAAAAAAGATAACAACACATGCTATTCTTGTCATGAGCTTCAAAGTGTGGGGGCACTGAGGAGCAAAGATCATGTCAAAGAATGACTGCCAGATGCTTTCATATGGACGTTGAGACACTGCTTTTTTATTTTCCGAAACAAATGATGTGACGTGTTTCGTTTTATTGGCTTCATACAGTAGGCTAATACAATGTTTGTTTTTTTTAACACCGACATTGCTGTAAACATGTTGGACAATTAAGCTGAAAGCATGTAAACTTGACAAAACTGAACCCCTTTTAATAGTGTTTCTTTCATTTTCGAATTCGCGATTATTATTTACTGGAGCGATCCTGTGTGTTTTATAGCCTAAATCATTGTGGCAAGGGACTCTCTAGATCAAAGCGAGAAAAAAAAGTGGCCTCCCCCAAAGGCCACGGTAAAGTTTGAACACTGGCTGAATGGATTTAAAAATGATAAAATTCACTCTAGGGAACTTTGAAGGGTAATGATCCAATATCAAAAAAGTGGAGTGTTCCTTTTACACAAGACAAAAATTTTACTATACGTTTGGTGATACTTTTATTTTTTTACTTTATTTGCAAATAAACCATTGTCTGTTTACACTAAAAACAGTGCAGCCCCCAAAAAATGCTTAGCATTCATTTATTCTGATAAGCAAAGCATGACGGTGGATCTTCACCTTTTAATAAACAACTAGGTTTAAGTTTTGTATGACCTAAATAAAAACACTTTGTAAAAACAACTTCGTCATACCTCGATTTAAAATGAGCAAAAAGCAATCTTTTTACTCTAGGATTTAGTTCATACAACTTATTTTTGTGCCATTCCATCTTCTACTTGTCACTAATACAAAACATTTATGATAGGTTTGATATCAGAGAACAGAATTTAACTTTGTGCAATATTCTGGTTAAGTGGGTCTTTTGCAGCAGTATCTCATAAGCAGTATGACCAGCAGAAAAAGATACTGAAGTTTTTCTAGTGTTAACAGTCTGCTTTGCACATAACGCACAGACTTTTAGACATATTTATGCATAAACAATACCATTGAACAAAGTCTCCTTTATGCTCCCCAAGGCTGCCTGTATTGGAAAAATAGTGTACACACTATTGCAATGGTGTACATCAACCAAACACTCTTAATTCTCACTGACCTTTTTCGGACACCAAGGCCATGTGTGCCCTCTCCAGATCTTCTCTGCGAGGGGTGGAGCCTGTGAGGAAGCATGCAGTGTTCTCTGTGTGACAGGCAGCCATTAGCCCCGCCCACCCAGCAGGATCATCTGCGACAATCAAACAGAAGACGCACAGATCAGTCTTACACTGAATCACTGTCATCCTACCTTTGAAGCAGATAAATATTTTATCTGGTTGATATATTGGACTCTCCTCTCTTCAGTTTTTACATAGACCATCTCTGAATATAGTCTTGGCACTTACTCCTGCTGACGTGTTTAATGCAGGGTTCTCAGTATCCGAATGCAACTTTTTCATTATTATGGTGTGTTCTGGCCAAAACTGCATTAACACGTTTTTGAACAAGAACACAAAGCTCATTACAACAGTTTGACATAAATCCTCACTGTGTTGTGAGGGTTCAGGGTTCCCACACCTTAAAGCCAACAATCCAATCAGTTCTGAAGAGGACAAAAAGTCCCACCCTTTATATATTATATCATTCCCTATAGAGAAAAAAAAAACAATTGCATTTTCCGCTGAGCAAATGAATTTCAATGACTTCTCCAGTGACGTGAATAAGTTTGGATAAGCATTAAATTTATTTATTTATTTTTTAAGTTAATAAAAAGTAAAATACTAGACATTGAATTTAAACAAAAATTTCAGTTAATCAAAATAAATACTTCAAACAAGAGCAAAAAAATAAAGACTGTCTATACTCTAGTCATTAGGTGTGGATATTTAAAAATAATGCTAAAAAAATTAATTGTGGCAAACTGCCTAATTCAGAATTAAGCTCAAGACAAAAAACAACTAAAAAAAGTGATGTGAATCTATACAGCAGAATGTTCCACATATAATTAATAATAATAATAATAATAATAATAATAATAATAAACAGAATATACATATAATGTACATATAATATAATATACATATATTTCACATATAATTAATAATCAGAAATAATAATTCCTGATACAGAGCTCACAAAAACAAATCCAAACACCTCAGCAAAATAAACACCTCATGTTTTTGAGCATGATCTGCCGTTTTAAAACATGTTATCTGAATGTCCGTTTGGCATGCAACTTTTGCCATTTGGATATTTCCACATTCAGATAGATTGGATTTAGTTTTGCATAAGCCAAATAGCTGTCCATAGACATTACAAAAAAAGTACTGACTTTACTGAAAAAGATTTTGATCTGCATCCTGGGCCTTAAATGGTCTAGTATTTGTTCTGTGGTTTACTATTAGTCTGGGTTACGGAATTATGAGATCTGAGGTCTTAAAAACATTTTTTTTAAGTTAGTGACTTCTTAGTGACTTCACTTGCCAGAGAACAGAGTTGCATGATTTTGCATAAACTAGGAGTGATGATTTTTTGTGTGTTTCTTTGCTTGAAATAGAAAGATTACGATTTTCTCACCAGTAACATTGAACTAAAACAAATAACATTTAATTAACAATAGTGTTTCTCAACCACGTTCCTGGAGGACCACCAACACTGCATGTTTTGTATGTTGGAAAATGTGCAGAGCTGGTGGTCCTCCAGGAATGTGGTTGAAAAACACTGTACTGGATGATCATGAAAAAAAGCAAATTTATCATAAAAGATACTGCAAATATCAAATATTCTTTCAAATATTTTTTAAATCGGTTTGAATAAACATCTCAATACTGCATGGCATGATTAAAAATATCAAAGGCTGAAGCTAACTTTTAAGTATGCATGGCATCTGCTCTCTCTGGTTCAGTGAAATGAGAATGCAGATCTAAATGTTTACTTTGACCATACATTTTAAAGATGAAGAAGATCATGTGACTGACTGATTGCACATGCCAACTGGCTTTACCAACTAGAATTTGACACTTTTTGTAATGAGCAAAAGTGTACTCGTCATGTTTTTGATCATAATCAGCTGTTTTGAAGAGTTTGACTTGCAATTTGTGTATTTTCTGTGTCATTTGGATATTTTTTAAAAGAATATTGGATATTATTTTTGCTCATGCAAGACTAAATCCTGTTCAGAGGTGTTACAAATATAACTACTAACATTCTTGCAAAGGGACTTTAATCTGCATCCTGTGCCTTAATCTAGTATTGGTATTGTGGTCTACTATTAGTCTGGGTTATGGAATAATGGGATCTGGGGTCTTGAAAACATATCATTAGAACTTTGTAGAGTTAGAAACTTTTCAGTCATTTAATTTTGCCAGAGAAAATAGCTGCATGATTATGAACAAACTGAGAAAGATGACTTCTTTGAAAAAAAAAAAAAAAGAAAAAAAAGAAAGAAAGATTACTATACTTTAACAAAAGTATTACAATGAGTTTAAGAGATGTATTGAAGTGTGTTTAAAAGATATTTGAATAATTTAAATCTTTTAGTAGATATATTATATGAGAGACTTGCTTTGTTTACCATACAAGCGGATCTAAATGGATTTTTAAAAAAAACTTTAAAAAGGTATTATTTTTTTATTTCATATATTCAGTTTTTTAGTTACAATACTCCCAAAATCGGTCCACATAAATCTGCAGTGGCGACGTGGTGGCGCAGTGGGTAGCACAATCGCCTCACAGCAAGAAGGTCACTGGTTCGAGCCTCGGCTGGGTCAGTTGACATTTCTGTGTGGAGTTTGCAATGGGCCCGTGTTTCCCCGTGTTCGCGTGGGTTTCCTATGGGTGCTCCGGTTTCCCCCACAAGTCCAAAGACATGGTATAGGTGAATTGGGTAAGCTAAATTGTCCGTAGTGTATGTGTGTGAATGAGTGTGTATGGATGTTTCCCAGTGATGGGTTGTGGCTGGAAGGGCATCTGCTGTGTAAAACATATGCTGGATAAGTTGGCGGTTCATTCGGCTGTGGCGACCCCAGATTAACAAAGGGACTAAGCCGAAATAAAAAATGAATGAATGAATAAATCTTCCGATTTTTTACAAAATTCTCTGCAGAAATAGCAAAAAATGTCCGCAGATTCTGTCTGGCCCTACTTATAACTATGCATGACATCTGCTCTCTCTGGATCAATGACATGAGAACACAGATCTCAACGTTTGCTGTGATCATACATGTTACAGCTAAAGCAGATCATGTGACTGTCTGAATTGAGATATTGATCTTTTGTGGATTAATCATGTAGCTGAACTTGAATACTGATTCAGGGTGTAATTATGAAGACATTTTCCACGAGAGCAACCTGAATCTTTTAAGTCAGATGCACAATAGTGGTGCACAACATTAGTGAAGGACACAGAAAGACTGGAGCTCAGCTTACCTGGGCAGAGCAGCACGGCTCTCTGAATTGTTTTCAGAGCGTTGCGTCTTCTGTCCTCGCCGGAGTGCCGGCCTGAGGCCAACTGATTCACTCCACTGTACAGCAACGCCCTCTACAGATGGAAACATTAAAGCTCTTACACACATCTCAACATGACTTCATCAACAAATATTAAAGTCTGTGTGAACTCAAAATATAGGATGTTCATTTTGTTCACAGGATGCTCATTGTTATTCTTCGGGTGAACAATTAATCAGTGCTAATCCATTGAAAAATAATTTTGGTAATCTTCAATCAAAGTCTGATCATTTGCAATTTGGAGTAGCAGTTCTTATCGGTTGACGTCATTTTGACAGCTTCAGCCACAATATTCTTAACCACACACCCTTTACCGTTAGTTTGCTCCAAGGCAATCATGTGCAAAAAGAAAGCCAGGCCCCTTAATCAATTTTCAATTTAAAGGTCCCGTGAAATTAAAATAATGTTTTTTAGATGTTAGAATCAGTCTTTTAGTTTTTTAAGCCAGTGTGCTCCAAAACAATTCAAATTTAGAAGGTATAAAACCGATATAAACATCCAAAGCTTGCAGTTTGTCACTTCCGCCTAAATGGATCAACGTTTTTTTTTTTACATCACCTCATACTTCAGTTTCTCATCAATACTTGACCAATCAAATGCTCTCTAGTGTCAGATATGCTCCACCCCCTTCATGACGATTCTCATTTGCTTTTTAATTTGATTCGCTGGAGCTCTCACTGGCAGAGCTGTGATAAAAACAAAACGCTATTGGCTGTTTATTTTTTAAAAGGAGGAGCTACTCTATGTCCCATGTTTCAGTTGAGATTACGTAGAACATCGAATGAAAAAATGCACACTTCAAAGCACTTCACGGGACCTTAAAGTGAGAAGTACATAAACACATTGAAATAAAAGTCTCAGCAACCTCCGGACTTTAAGTTACCTTTCCAAGCGTCAAGCTGGCTTGACATGCCACACTGCCGGCTACAGCACCTCCCTGATGAAAATTTGAAAAATATATGAAAATCAGTCATTTATGGTCATTTCTTTTCTAATCAGTGAACTATTCCTTTATGAAGCTAAAATTGAGCATGAATACTCACATCAGCTTTATTGGGGCAGTACTGTGGGACCAGTCTTGAGAGAAGAGCCCAGAGTGATGGATTTCCTGGGTTCCTACAACACAGACGAGGCAAAAACCCATATAATTAAAAAATATATATCTGTCAGAAGAAAGAAAAGGTATGATGTTAGAATACATTGTTTGCATTAACTAAATGCAATGATTCATAGGTTACTTAGATTTAAGGGTCTTCTCTTTAATAGCCTTTGACTCTTTTCATCTTAGTACGATGCAAATTAAAGGAGGACATTGAAAGGTCACTTGCTTTTGCACAAATAAAGAAGAGCATTTAATTTAATCAAAGTCCGCAATCCTCCACTCAACTAGACAAAATCAGGCCAGGCGAATGTTCGATAATTGAAGTGTCTGAACTTCAGCTCAACAGCAAACAAATTAATTTAGTATATTTTGATCTGAGTCCAGCTCTAGGCTAGACTTGTAAGCAACAATGGACCATTTTAAAAAACAAAACATTCATTTATTTATTTTCTTTTGGCTTAGTTCCTATATTCATCAGGGGTTGCCACAGCGGAATGAACCGCCAACTTATCCAGCATATCTTTTACACAGCGGATGCCCTTCCAGCTGCAACCCAGTACTGGGAAAAACAAAAAACAAAACAAAACAAAAAAGTCAAATAAAAAAAAAAACAACAACAAAAATTAAAAAAAAAACAAAAAAAAAACGGTAAAAACAAAACAAAAAAATATCAAAAGTCTAATGCTGGAAAAATTTTCAATGTTTTTTAGTTTAAAAAAAATACAATTGAAAACAGGTGTGCTGCTTAGTAGTTTAGTGATATTTTATTACACATATAATATTATATAATATCGTATTGCATTATATAACAAAGTCATTTATAGTTTTTGTTTGCAATCATGATAAAAGATGCAGTATGTCACAAAATTGCAGCAACTAAAAACATGCAATTTCTTAACATGCTTTACATTTAATATAGTATGTAATTATGTATGCCTCATTAGTAATATAATCCATAAAAAGATACGAGGACCAAGATACTTGACCACTGACACTTCATAACAGGCAGAGATGCTCTGTCTAGCACTGCTTAACACATATAGCTTTATCATATTATATGCATTTAGGACAGCAACATCATATTTTAATACTATCCAGTACCTGTGTATAGCCCTGGAAGCCTCTCTGTGAACTCCGCTGAAGTTGCCCTGCAGGGCCAGTAGGGTGCAGGTGAGCAGACAGCGCTGCTCCACAGCACCTCCAGCAGGCTCTCCCAGCTTCAGCAGCTCAGTGAGTGTAGCACTGGCCAGAGTGACGTCTCCATGAACCAAACCCAGAGCACACAGACACTGCAGGCTCTCCTGGACCGGCTCTTTCAGCATGGAGCTACAGACACACACACACAAGCATGAACAGGAGGAGAAAGGATTTGCTTTTGACCACTGTAGCAGAGGAAGTGTTATTTTGATACGGTAGAGTAGGTGGTTTACCACTTGAAGAGCAGTGTTTTGGCATGATCCATGCTGCCCAGCTTGTGTTGAATCAGGGCCAGTGCTGTGAGTATATAGGCCTTTTCCTTCTCAGTTGACGCAACCGCAAGGGCTTTCTCATAGGCTGTAAATGGCCACAAAAATATAGGCTTACTTTTTTTTTTGTATTTTGCGCATGATTTATTTAACGAATAATCGTGACTAAGCGAGTACAAAATAAATGTTTATATTTACATAATATATGTACATGTATTATGTATATTTATTATGCAAATATAAATGCACACATATGTATATACATTAAATGTATTTGTTTATTTTATACATATAAAATTGCATTTATTATTTATTATTTATTTTATTACTTATTATTTATTACACATAATAAATATGCACAAAATTGTTATGTAAACACAAACTTTTATTTTGTATCCGATTAGTCACAATTAATCTTTCAACAGAACTATATAAATAGCAGCTGCTAAATGTGAGCTTATGGCCATAAAGGAATGTCTTGGAAAGAATTTCTGCGGTATTCCCTTAAAAATGAGGTTTAATATCTCGGAATATTGATAACCAACGACCAGAAAAAAGGTGCTTATTAAATTTTAATCCAATTATTGAAAAAACTAAAAAGATGTTAAATCATTGGCTTATTTGAGACCTTTCTTTAAGGGGTAGAGTTTTAATTACCAAAGGCAGAGGGTATTTCTAGATTTCTAATTTATGCAGCAATGGCTTTACATCTTGATAAAAAGCTCTGTAAAGAAATTGATAACATTTTGATTGATTTTATTTGGAAAAATAAGGTACATTACATAATGAAGACAGTTATTATGCATTCATATGAAAATAGAGGCCTAAATGTTTTTGACTTTGCAACATTAAACAATACATGTAAGATTATTGGCTTAATCAAATTGTTAAATATCCTAATTCTATCTGGTGTTTTATTCCCTCCCGTATTCTTTTGCAATTCGGTGGCATAATTTTCTTTCCTTAGCTGTAATTATAACATTAATAAAATACAAGTGAAAATAGCTGAATTTCACAGTCATGCATTTTTATCATGGTATCTGATCCACAAACACAATTTGTCACCTCATAGATACTACATATGGAACAATAAAGTACTATATAAACATAAATCGCTTTTTCTGGTTTGATAATGGCATCCTATCAGTGGATCAGTTATTTAACTTAAATGGTTTTCTGTTTACTTATGATGAATTTCTGGCCCATTATAAATTCCTGTAACATCAGGGGATTATGCCAAAGGGCTATTTCTCCTGAAGTCTGTATGTTATTTAAGCATCAGACAAGAATTAATATCCATCAGATGTCTCTGCTTTAAATAATAAGTTTTTATATAGGGAATATGTGTTTTTTTCTGTTAACAGTGCAATAAGAGCTTTATTACAACAAGACATTGTGGTTTTGCCTCATGTTTATTCACACTGGAATCGCCTGACAGACAATATTGATTGGAAAAAGATATGATTAACTCCTAATCAATATTTACCTACAAATAAGGTAAAGGAAGTATCATTTAAGATTATACACAGAATTTACCCAGCCAAAAATTGTTTGATAAAATTTTTATCTGACCATTGACTTTAATTGTCTTTTCTTTTGCCAGATGCCCTGAAACTGTGATACATTTGTTTTGGCATTGTCCTATTGTTAAACAATTTTGGCAAAATGTATGCGATGTTATTGTACAAAATGTTGATAGACACTTTGTTTTGGAAGTCTACATTGTTTGGTGTTTTGGAGAAAAGCAAAGAAAAGCAGTTTTATGTTAACATGATTAATCTTATTTTTCTATATGCAAAATGTTATACTCATAAGTTTAAGTTCTCGGCAAAGTACCCTGTTTTCTTTCTGTTAAGAATGAAATGGAGCATTATGCGTATACCTGTATGTAGCCCCTCTGGTGTAATTGTTTATAATGTAAAACCGTTTGTTATATGTAAAACATTGTTAATAAAAAAATAATAATAATAGCAGCTCACCCTGAATGCACTCTGGCAGGCGACCAATTCTAAAACAGGTGAGCGCCAACCCAATGAGATCATGCAGCTCCTCTAGTGGCGTGGACGAATAAATACGCACTGCTTCTTCCCACTGCCCATCATCACTGAAAGCCAGATTTTAAAATGAACATTATTTTGCACTCATAACGCAGATGACATTCTTATAGACAGTTGATTTATTATATTAATTTATAGACAGATAAAGAGTGATTATTTTTACCTGAGGGCACGTCCATATCCCCTGAGAGCAAAGCTAAGCTTGTCTGTATGAGGGGACGCCTGAAGCAGCTCAACAGCTCTGTGGAGAAAAGAATAAATCCATGAAAAGATATATAATAAAATGGTCTAGACAAGTGTCACAAATTTTTAATGGTGTAATTTAGGTCAGGGGCTTCTTAAACTGGGGTCCAGGAACCCACAGGAGGATGTATTGGGCTGCTAAGGGGTCAGTGGAAATGTTTACAGAAAAAAAGCTGTTCTTTTTTAATACAAAATGTAATGTTTAATAAAGAAACAAAACTCGATTAAAATATTCCAAAAAACTTTTATATCTATAAAATATTTAATCTAAAAAAATTATTGAGGATCAAATAAACAATCCAAGATTAGTTTCAAAAGGTTTAACAAATACGACTATAAAATGAATAATAAACATTGTGGAAAAATGAATATGAATCTAAATATCCATAAAAATGTGTAAATAAACACAGTAGAATTATATACAAGTAGATAATTAATTAATAAGATAATTAAATAAGTAGATAATTAAATACAAGTAGAAAAGTTAAATTATGTAACTTATATTTAATTGTTTCCTAGTAAACTTTTAAACCAATAAAAAAAAAATTCTCAGCATGAACTTTGTGTTCATACAACAAACTTTATAGAGTTTATTAGTATTTTAAAATAATAAGAAATAAAAATGAGTAAAACTTTAAAAAGAAAATAAATGAATATCAATTCACATTTAATGCCAACCCAGCCTGCGATATTAAATTTTTTAACCATATACACACACACACACACACACACACACATTTAACTATTAATATTTTATATGATGTCAGGTATCCTAATTATCTCACTGGCCAGACTAATTTTTCACATGTGTAATAAGCTAGAAGAACAAACCTGCGATAGGCCTCAGTGGCCTGTTTCCTGAGCTGCAGGTGTGTGTTCAGGTATCCGAGCATGATGAAGGCGTCTGGGTCTGTCTGAATCCTCTCTGGTGTGAAAACCAGAAAGAACACAGAGCTTCATTACCTCTCTTCATCTTTCAAATTTGTCACTGTCACATGGTTAATTTCCTGAATATTCAGTGAGAAACACATTTTTGAAATATGTCTGGTCACATCGTTCAAACTATGAGGGGTTTTAAACTGTTTCCAGGCTAAATATGCTTGTATGGACAAACGGGGTGGTTCATTATTTTTATATTGTAATATAAGAATTATTTGTTCCATATTGTAACAGCATGTGGAATTTTAAGCATTGCATTTGAAAATGTGCATTTAGTGCCATGTTAGTGTATTTACCTACTTTGGAGGTTACAGATTTGAGGTTATAAATCGCATACTGTTTGAACTATACTAAACATTTGAATGTGTAAGACACATACTTCACTTCAGCTTTGGGTAAAGACGATATTGTATTTTGACAAAAATCTAATGCAGTCGTGTCATCATCCTCCACTTATTCCAAAACTATTTGACTTACTTTCTTCTGTTGAACACCATTGACTTCCTTAATACTTTTATTCCTAATATGGATGTCAATTGCTGATTTTTCTCCAACATTTTTCAGAATGTCATTAAAGTTAAGAACCACCTGGGTGTGAGAAAAGGATATCTTTGGGTGAACTATCCCTTTAAATTAAACTAGATTGTGTACACTTGTAGTTCAATTTTCTTTGCTTGTTGTATCTGAACAAACAAAAAATGTTTCACTTTCATTTTAAAGACCAAACTTTATGTTACAAAACAATCAAACTAAAAAATTACATATTTTTGAATGAACATACTGCCCACACAAAAGGATGCTGGACTAAACACACTTGTTGTATGAGTGTACATGTATTTTTGAGAATTGGTGAGAAAGATTGATTTTCTTTTGAGAAAGAGCTTAAGAAATTAAGTACAACAAACAAATGAAGTAAAACAAAAAAGCACTATATTAAACTGTAATGGAAAACACTGACACTGTGACCAGAAAAACAGGGATGATTAAGCATTTTCTCAAATTCAAAGGGATAGTTCACCCACAATTTTAATTTACTCACCGTTTACTCTCAAGCGGTTATAAAACTTTAAGTTTCTTTGTTATGTTGAAGCTCAAAAGAAGAACTTTTTAAGAAAGCTGAAAACCGGTAACCATTCACTTCCATAGTATGAATACAAATACTATGGAAGTTACAAGTTTACAGCTTTTTTTTAAATATCTTATGGCATCATGTTTTTGGATCATTTTGAAAGCTTTTTTTGCATAATTCATAATTCAGTCAAACTGCACCAGAATTCGTTTGTAAGTGCCTGAGATTCATCTTATCAGGGGTCTCAGTCTGCTGCTTTGGTGTGCACCAGATGACAATGTTCACACTTATTCAAATTAACTGCTTCATCAGAGCAATCGCACCAGAATTTTTTTTTTTATTAAACCAACTCAACCAAGTGCCAACAACACACCCTTAAAGTTGCTGAGGCTTTTATTTCAGTATGTTTGTTTATGTACTGCCAACTGAAACAAAAGTAGGGGCAGAACTAACGGTGAGAGAAGGTATTAATATGCAGTTGCCATGGAAGCCCTCAGGTTGAGATCAACAGAAGGACCACCACTCCAAATGTGAAAGCAAATGGTCAGACTTTCATTGAAGATTACCAAAACAAGCATTTGTTTTTTCAGTAGATTAATTTGCATGGATTAATTATTAGCCTTAAGAATGACAATGTGAGCTAGAAAAATAAACATTGTAAATTTTGATTTCATGCAGAATTTAAAGACCCTTAAGATATCTCAATCCAGTGTATGTATTCATGTTCTCATACCAGTGTACTTGCTCAGAGCCACTTGAGCAGCAGAGACGGCGTTCATCTGGACAATGTTGTAGAGATACAGCTCAGAGTCTCTATTGCTCCTGTCCAGCAGTGTGGAGCAAACACAGTACGCATAACCCTTCACTCCTTCAGTCTAAACAGAACATAAAGAAATCATTTGAACTTGAAGAAGACATTATACACTACAATTCAAACCTTTGTGGTCTTTTTAAAAAAATTCACAATTTTATCCATCAAGGATGCAATAAACTAATAAAAAAGGACAGTAGAGACAATGTTTTTAAAAATGCTATATCCAAATAATGTTGTTGCTTTCTATAGTATTTGAAAAAAAACTCACTGTATTTAACATAGACCAAATCAGCATATTAGAATGACTCCTGAAGGATATTGGTGACACTG
>CAIGQW010052735.1:2248728-2260149 GCA_903798125.1 Danio choprae | reverse complement strand
TATATATATATATATATATTAAATGTAGTTTATTTCTGTGATGCCAAAGCAGAGTCTGAGACTGTGTGACCACTCTTTGATGCTCAATAATTGCTTATTATTATCATCTATGCTGAAAACAATTGTGCTGCTTAGTACTTTTGTGGATGCTCTGAAGAATAAAAAGTTCTGGAGAAAAGTACTTATTTGAGATATGAAATCTTTTGTAAGAATGTGTCATTACAGTGACTTAACACCTTTGCTAAACATTTATTCATTTCTAGATTATTTGGAAGGTATAATATGTACAAGTATATTATACAGTATGTTACATTAATATTTTTTATGCAAATTAATACATAGCCAGGATATTGAAGTGTGTGTGTGTGTGTGTGTGTGTGTGTGTGTGTGTGTGTGTGTGGTCAGCGTTTGAAGTGGATCAAAACCCTTCATCAAAGTTGTCCTAAAAGTATTGAACAGCATCCATTCTTGTCTTAGAAAAACTTTTTGGATCCACTTCAAATATTGACAACTGTACATAAATTAACTAAATAAACAATTGTCCCCTATACACCTGGTATTAATAATATGATTTTGTCTTGATTACAAGTGGATAATCACAAATTTAGCAGAAACAAAAAACATTGCTCCTCTTCTTATCATCTTCTATGATGTGTTCACATGTAGATTGTATAAGCTTATTCCCCAATATTACATAAAAAATAAGAGAAAAAAATATCCATGTATACATCCACCAACGAATCCTCCCCTTAAAGAAATTAGAAAAGTGGTCTAATGTGAACAAGAGATAAAATACCAGTTGTAAACAGAAATGTGTCTTACTTGCCATATTTTGGTGCAGGAGAGAGTTTAAGGTTATATCAGCTTAAATGGCTACTTCATTACAAAATAAGATGTCATATCTAAAACTGATTTTTAAGATATCCATTTTATAGAAATTCTAGTTTTTTAAACATTCCCCTTTAAAATGTATATTATTTTAAAGTCTCTCTAGAATTTTTTTTTGTGTCTTTAATCTCTGTAACATTAAAAATATGGCATAGTAATAGTATACGTTTTAGGATGATATTATTAAAAATAAAATACTAGTAAAATACTCTCATTTTGGAGAAACTTCTGCTTTAAGTAAATGTTCATGAGTACGTTTAGTTTGTCCAATATGACATCTTGTATAAATAACCTCATCATGTCTTGAGTTCAAAGAATAATCAGATTATCTACCTATTAATGGCTGAATTTCAAAAAGTTTATAATTTGAACACCGAAAGGGCAACTGTGAATGTGTGTCTTTTACCTTTCTCCGAGAGTAAGTAGCTGTCTCTGGTCCAGTGTGTGCTTCTGATCAGATGGATCCATTCCACACAGAGCTCCGGGTACCAGAACTTTAGCCCGGTTTGGAGACACCGTTCTGGAGGCGGTGCAAGACTCACCTAATAACTTCCACAGACACGACAGGTCTGGCCTTTGCTTTACAGCTCTGAGCACACAAAAGAAGAAAGAAAAAGGGAGATTACATCAATACCCAATGGATGACGGCCATTAATTACACCTCACATTGATGGAAGACGTTTTACAGAATGAGATGTATTCATTTTTCCCAGCGATCCTCCATATTCACAAAACACTTTACCTGAACAGGTAATGGATGGCGTTTTGTATCAGATCTACAGCTCTTCCATCAAGATAGTCATCCAGTGCACTTTTAGCCAAAGCTAACAAGCATTCACCTAGACCTGAGAAGCAAAACACAGTAAAAAGGCTTTCTGAAGCACTACCACTTTATATACACAACTTTGCGGAAAAACACTTTACAATAATGTTGCATTAGTTAATGTATTTATTAACACAGATAAACAATGAACAATACATTTATTACAGTAATTATTCATCTCTGTTAATGTTAGTTAACCAAAATAAAGTTGTTCAGGTCACACTTTATTTTAATGTACAATTCACGCTACACACAATTTAAATTTTTGAAGACAATTTAATTGTTTTATGTTCAATCCACTTAAATTTGTAAAAACTATTAAGTTAACAATCGATTTGTTGGAACCCAGCATTTGTTTGTGTATTAACAAACCATTAACTAAGACTTTAAGCTGAATAAACTACTAATAATCTGCTTATTAATGCTTATTAAGGTAGAAGTTGGATTTAGGTATTGGATAGGATTAGGGATGTAAAATAAAATCATACTAATAAATAGTTAATATCTTAATAATAGGCAGGTAATAAGCCAGAAGTTAATGGTGTGAATTATTACTTAAACCAAAGTTTTTCCATTATTACCTGCCTATTATTAAGATATTAACTGTTGATAAACATTTAGAAAGTATAATCTTATTTTGCATCTTTAATCCTACCCAATAACTATTAATAAGCCGCTGATTAGTAGTTCATTGTGCTAAAAATCTTAGTGAATGGTCTTAGTTATGGTTAATATCATGAATTGTACATTAAATTAAAGTGTGACGCTAATGTTTAACTTTGGATTTTAATATTGCATTAGTAAATGTTGATTATTACCAATTGCATTAGTAAATCTTGACTTAACTATGATTAAGTATTGTTCATTCTTACTACATGTTAAATGCATTAACTAACATTAATATTATTGTAAAGTGTTTGCAACATTTCTGCAGAAATCACACAAACCTTTCAGTGCCGGCACATAGTCCTCCTTCTCTAAGATTTGCTTGTATTCCGTGGAGGCCTCTTTAAAGCGGCCAAGGATTTGTTTAATGGCAGCGGTCTGATAGAGGCTGTAGATGGAGGTTGGCTGAAGTATGTGGGCTTTATTGAAAGCTTTAAGGG
The DNA here is from genome assembly GCA_903798125.1 of Danio choprae. Taxonomy (NCBI): domain Eukaryota; kingdom Metazoa; phylum Chordata; class Actinopteri; order Cypriniformes; family Danionidae; genus Danio; species Danio choprae. The sequence continues at coordinate 2,257,332 of CAIGQW010052735.1, read as the reverse complement.
CAGCGGTGAAGCTCCTGCGGTTTAGGTAAGCCTCGCCTAAACATTCCCAACAGACCCAGTCCTGAGGATCAGCCCTCAATGCCGCCTGCAGACTGACACCACAGCAGAATCATCAGTAACTTTCAAATATTTAAAAAAGCAAAAAACAAAATAATAATAATAATAATTGTATATAAAATGTGTTCATTATTGAATAATTTAACCACCAAAATGTTTAAATGTTAAAGCAATCTTTGGAAACAGCAGTGTGGACTTCCATTAAGCATTATTTATGTGATATTCCAAAATGTGCATACAAATCTATCCATCTATGTTTGTCAGTCATTGTGCAAGTTGCTTTATTGCACATTTATTTTAAATGTTTATAAGCTGTTTTAAAAAAGACAAAATTTGACATTTTACAACACTTTTCTTGTTTTGCTTGTAGTAAAAGTAGTACAAACATCCCAGAGGAAACATATTAAACCAGGAAAAGTGGAAAACTGTCATAATGACATTTTTTAGACTTAATGGGCTTGAGACTAACATTCAGGAAAATGAACTCTCTTCTACTATGGTCTCTATGACATATTAGACATTTTTGTGTTCGCATCAACTTTACAAATATAATTCTTATATAAACTGAAAGCAACAAAATTCATATTTATTAAAATAATTCGTACTTATTAAAATATTTAAAATATAGTAAAAAAAAGAACTGATAATAATTTATTATAATAATAATATACTAGGGTCAGCGTTAGAGATCATACATCATTAGAGAAGTTACACTGTTAAGTTTTGTATAGATTTCCAAACTGTTTTTCTACTTATTTGTTTTGTTTCTTTTGTCTTTGTTGTATCCTTAACACACTGTATGTTGTCTTGATTATTTTATACAAACTTTCATGTAAAGCTATTTATGTGCATTCTAATCTGTACTAATCTTAAACACTACTATGGAAATATAATAACTTTGCATTTGTTCACCAAATTTCTATATAAGTAAAACTGAGCTGCCTTTTGTTCTGTATTCTCATTATTAATTAGATGGACCGTTAAATTAGTCTGATGTATCAAGTAGATGAAAATAATAAAGAAAGAAAATCAGAGCAGACTTTTTCTGTCACTTTTAGTCCAGATTCAAATTAAACAAATGTTTGCAAATAAATACTAAGGCATTATTGTTGTCTGATGGGTAATTGAACAGGTTGATGGAAATGGTACCACTCAGAAGTTGTGCGTGTGCGTGTGCGTGTGTGTGTGTGTGTGTGTGTGTGTGTCTGTGGTTTACAGGGACAAGGTTGTATAATGACATGGGTATGACTTAGTTGTACTATATTAAGGTGGTTTAACCTTATGTCCCTGCAATTCAAAACACTTAAAATACATATTTAATATATATTAAATATTTCAAATGTATGGGAAACACTGAAATTATACGTCTGTATCCTGAAGTTGTATTAACCACAATTCAACTTTAAGAATTGAGTTCTCAGTTCGACTATATATAACCCTTTTAACATCTCGTATCATTATAACTGCTAACGTTAATGATGCTGTAAAAACAGCTTTTAAAATATCTGCTGAGCACACCACCCTGGGCCAGTGAAACAAATCTCATTACCACTTCTTATACCATACAGCCGACATCAATTCACTTACTCCGCAATGGCCTGTTGATGCTGGCCAATTTTTAGGTGGTAAAGACCTCTTCTCATCCAGGCCCATTTAGCAGAGCCAGGAGTAGCTCTCTCTGTCACAGACTGCAGAACAGTCAGAGCAGAGTCCTGAACACAGAGAACATCTTATATCAAATTAACCTTAACTCTTATGTATTGTTCAAATTGTCTACCCTTTCCTTATGTTTGAGGCTGTTTTTGCCCCATTGACTTCCATTATAACAACATTTTTTGACTGCAAAGCCCTCATACCATATAATCATGCATTTTTGATTGTTGGTAGTTTTCCCTGTTAGGAAGAGGTACAATTTGTAATTTTTACTGTTGATCACCAGTTGGCACCATTGACCGTTTAGATAGGCCTCTCCGTTTAGAACTCTCTATGGAGTTCTATGAAGTTAAAAAAAAAACTATTTTAATGTGCGTGCATAAGTACACTTACTATGTTTACTATGTTCTGAGGGCTGAGCTGCTTATTTAGATTTTCTCAGCCATCTCAAGGTAAGTGTTCTAAGGATGTCTCTCACACATGCGCACACACATACACACACAATACACTATACAACTCCATATAAAAGCCAGAAACTACGTTTTTTTTTTTGCACTGCAACTGATGACCAGCAGCAAAAATTACAAATTTTACCTTTACCTTTAACCCCCAACAATCAAGAATACATATTAATATGGTATCACATCTGTGCAATAAAAAGTATGCAAATGATACATTCAAAGGGACTGTCTTGTATTTTTTCAAGACAACTACACTTCCGTCTAGACTCACCATGTCCCCCTGCTCCATGCTGAGATCTACAGTAGCCGCTCCGGCTTCAGCATCAGATGGATCCAGCTCAAATGCTCTCTTATAGCAGCCTCTGGCTCTGCCCTGGTCTTTTGCCACCTCTCTATAGTAATGACCCAGCAGACGAAACACTGAACCAAGATATGGATCCAGTTTAGCTGCCTTAAAACAAAAGAAAACAAGAAATGTATTTAAAAAATTATCTTCTCCTGATTTGTGGCTAGCTAAGAAGTTCAGAATTGTTCATTTGTTTTTGATGCAGGTAACATGGTTAAAAATAGCTAGCAAATTTTTTATTTATTATTTTGGCCAAAAATGACCTCATCAGTCCAATGATCTGTTTTTGTTATGAGCCTTATTTTTCTAAATAAATACTTCAATTTGTGTTATTATACTTTAAAACGTGCTGTTTGTGTTTGCTTGGGACTCCTGGTTACATTTGTAAAAAAATGTCATCCTTACATGTTACATGCAAAGCTTGAGTATTTGTATCATAACAGTTATATTAAATAAGTTATACAATATTAAATTAAATTTAAGTTTATTCGTATAGTACTTCTCACAATAAGTATTGTTTCAAAGCAGCTTCACAAAAGGTGCACACTATTGCATTATAACCAAAATCAGAAAAGTTAAGGTTATTAGTTACCATAATTTTATTAGTTACTAATAACTTTAATTAACTATTAACTAATTACTAATAACTTACAATTAACAGTTAAAATTATTATTATATATAAACATAGTTAACCTGCCGTTACATAGTATATACTGTAGGTGATGTCTAGTTAAAAAAAAAAAAAAAAAAAAAAAAAAAAAAGTCAATATTTTTTTTAATACAAAGAGAAGAGAATCTTCTGGAGTCTACATAAACGTTGGTCCAAATACTTTATTGATGTGGAATAAAATAATCCAGTGAAACCAAAAATTTGGTTGAAATATATATTTAATTATTAAATTAATTTAATTCACAATATTCAACAAAGCATGAAGATTGTGTTATTTTATTTTAATTTTATGTGTATGCATGAACGCATACACAACCAGTAAATCTTCACAAAAACCCATCAAAATTAAAGTTTGGTTTATTGTGGCAGAACTTTATTAGTCCTGACATTTGTGGGAGAAAAAGTACTGTATGTGTGTTTTGTTCAAATAAACATTTTTTTTATTTATTTCAAATAATTGTTACTGGTTTTTTTTGATGACAAAATTTTGAACCATCAATATGAAAAATATTTCAAACAGAATATCAAAAAAAAAAACCAATACATAAAAACTAAAAGTAAAAAAAAAAAAGTAAAAACAAAACAGAATATGGAGGAAATAAACTATATATCCTTTTATAGGGCCCTGTTAAATATAGTGTTTCACCTTGAGTAAATGAGTATGAGTTTTGCTACGGTCTCTTCGTATTTCCTCTCCCATGTTCCAATAGAGGGACCCGAGCAGGAAGAACAGCTCCCCATTATCTGGACTTCTGGATAAAGCCTCTCGGAAGCTGTGTAACAGAGTGAGAAGATAAGTGTCTAGTGGTTTCAGCCAAGTTGGTTTGTGATATATACATGTGTGCATGTGCTGGGTTTCACACCTCTCCTCAGCTTGTTTGTGCTGTTCTTTAGCAACATGTAGAAGTGCTTTCAAAGTGAGACCATCCACAGATCCTGGGTGAGAGCTCAAAAGCTCAGCGGAAACCTGCGAGAATCATTTCATTCCAGTGGCATCATTAGACCTTAGCTTTTTAAATATCCAATTTCTTAAAGGGATAGTGCACCAAAAATAAAACATTAAATACATTTTTACTTGTTCAAAAAAATGTTATTATGAAGAACATAGGTAAACAAACTGACTTTCATAGCATTTTGGGGAAGTCAGTGGAGATCACCAACTTTTAGGTTAACAACGTTTTTTAAAATATCAGAAAAAAGATATTTGAGGGTGAATAAGTGGTGAGTAAACTTCCATATTTATAACTATGCCTTTAATATCTATTGTTAAAAAAATAATACAATTCAGGAATGCAGTTCTTTTTACCTCAAATGCTTCCTCCGTTTGGCCTTTTTCCAAGTAAGCTCTTCCTTTCAATGCCAAAAGCACTGGGTCATTTTTGGCATCTGAAATCTAAAAAGAAAATTAAATTATACAATTTTATTGTATCTATTAAAATAATGCTTATTGCTTAGATGTTTACATCGTTGCTATTTGAAATATATGTTTATGTGAAAAAGGTTTATATCAAAGTATTAACCAGAACACCTGCTTGCAACCCTGATAATAATATAAAAAGCTTCTTGAAATCAAAAATTGGTCTAACAACGATGGACTAAAAAAAACTGGGATCTGGTTCCATTGCCAGTCCCAAAAATATTCACATATGTGGCCCATGGCCGCAAAAACTAGTGTGTAATTTGTTTAAAACTAAAATTCATACATCATCTGAAATAAAAAGCTACTGTAATTAATGTATGTTTTTAAGGATTTAAGGACCAACCTTTGGTTTTAAGGACCAAAACGTTTAAATTTCTAGAATCTCTGGGTTAAAAAAAGCATATATTGAGAAAATCTTAATAACGTGCTTAGCAATGCATATCAATAACCCAAAATTAAGTTTTAATATTTGTATAGTAGGACATATATAAAAATATCTTCACAAAACATGATCTTTACGTAAAATTTGAATTATATTTTTTATAATGTTTGAAGATGTTCCCCACACTTGATAAAAGAAAAATCTGTCATTTTGACTTATACAATGTATTATATGTATTTTAAGTTATTACTCAGCATTTAACCAACTAGATTTGGACTGGAGTTGGCTGAATAAAGTTATCAGATAATGATACTTTAGTAATTTAGACACCTACAGTAGATTTACTCTGTGTATCAGATTGTGCTTCTTCTTGTTTTTCAGAGAGAACCTAAAACTCCATGTGTGAAACTTATTATCTCTCCTTAGATCTGAACTGTAACAGTTAATGAATAATCAGCATATTAGAAAGATCATAAGACACGAAGATTTGATTTTGTGAAGATTAGAGTAATGGCTACTGACAATTTAGCTCTGCGATTACAAACATATTTGACATTTTTAAAATTATAGCTATTATAAACTATAATATTTTTACACTTTTATAGTATTCACAATGTTTGTGTTTAAGTAAACGCAGCCAAGGTCAGCATAATACTTTGTCCTAACTGCATGCAGTTAAAGAAGTCCTGTCACATCATATGTTGTTAGCACATGGTGTAAGAGCTTATTTCAAGAATGATTTAGAATGGTAGTGTATATATATCCCTATTATAACACTGCAATACAATGTCTTAAAACATTAAACTGTACCTGTGCAAGTATCTGCAGAGCTTCATCAGCATCCTGGTCTCGTCCTGTCTTCACCAGAGCGTCTAGTTTCAACCTCAGCAGCTTCTGAGTCCAATCATCAGCGTTCCCCACACTCGATTTTAGCCCTGAACGCATGAAAGAGAACATCTTTGAAAACAGTTTTTAAGTGCAACTGACTTGAGCAGTTAGCTGTAAATCATATGAACAGTACCTTGACTGGAAGATATGGCACTATCATAGTATTTATGCATTTTTAGCTGAGCCAGAGCAAGATTATACCAACCAATGATGGAGGAGCGCATACGCTTCAGCCCTGCAGAAAAAAACACAACAATGTGTTACACTGTATACCTAGGAATTGCAAGGAACTTCATTAATGTTGTACAGTTTAACATAAATTTGAGTAAAAGATTTAGTGAAACAACTTTTAATGATCAAAATGCAGTTGGAGAATTTGATATAATGAATTTCTTATAACCTTAGTGCTCCATCCATACTTGAAAAAACCAATAAACATGTGAATTCTGTGCAGTGTTAATGAACGTACCCAGACCAATACTTTTGATGGCATCCTCGTATTTTTTATCCTGACAAGCTTTAACACCAAGACCAAAGTGAGCATGCGAGTTGTTTGGATCCAGTTCTGAGAGACGGTTGAAACAGGAAACAGCTTCCTCACTGCAGTCACCTAGCATGAAAAAAACAACAACATATATCTGACAGCTGTGTTCATTTTGATATATTGGGTATGCGTTTTATGTGTTCTCCTTTTTCGATGCTATGGACCTCCAAATATAATCTTAATCTTGCTTAAAGGGAAATTAACCAAAAAAATTACATTGTCATTATTTACTCATCCTTTACTTTTTTTTCTAGGATCATGCAAATTACAGGAGTTTTCCAGAAAAAATAACAAAACAGGAGGTTGTGAATTACGGGAGACTCCCGAGAAAAATGGGAGTGTTGGCATGTATGCACAGGACCCGGTTGATGTCACCAATTAAAAAAACTTATTTCTCTGGATTTAAACATTCTTCATAGCATTTGGAATAATTCAAGTACATAAGTTAGTCAAATATATAACACCATACTAGTGCTTTTTGGACATTTTAAACAAAATCTTACACACTGTGCCTTTAACTTGTGTTTTTCTGTAGGGTAATAAACTGACCTGCTTGGATGTAGTGCTCACTGAGGGCCTCTAGAGGGTAGGGGTGTGTGGGATAGTGGGACAGGGTGGCGTCACAAACCTCCTTTAGCTTGGCCACCTCATGAGGAAGCTAAAGGATACAAAATTTGCAACATTTGAATTGTTCCAGTCATTATTATTATTATATACATTACTGTTTTTGCACCATGCTGGCCAACCTTTAAAAGACATTTAATGTAGTCCTGTGAAAGGTTCCTGTGGGCTTCACTAGGCACATCTACCATCATTTGCAAAGCTCGTTCAAATGCGGATATAAGCTGTTGAGGAAAAAACACACACTTTCAGCTTTGTTAAAATGTTTGTGTATATTTTGGGCTGCTGGGTAAATATAAAGCATTTTAAAACTCTCAAAAAGAAGCATATGAGAAATTCTGACGTGCTGCTGTGTCTCATTGTCCTGGTCCTCAACAGTGTCCTGCAGGAGTCTGGTCATCTCCTTCCACAGCTCCAGCAGCTCTGCGTCCTCCAGCCCTTCCTCACCCTCTCTCACCTGGATTAACCTCCGCCACACTCTGGCCACCTGTGGGAATTACAAATATTGTACAGATTTGAGTAATTAAGAGATCAGCACAATTTCGTCTTCTTAAATCTTTTGTTATAACATCAGGGCTTTTATTTACTTCACATTTAAAGCTCATACCTGTAGATAGTTCTTTTCTGACTGATAAATCTCCACCAACTTCTTGCTCACTTCGAAACATTTTGCTTTGTCTGAGCTGCAAATGCAGAAAAAAGAAGGTCAAGAAATATATATATATATATATATAACTGTTCTTCTAAATTATGATAGACCACTATTTCTCTATTACCTCTAAATTATGACTGAACATTATTGCATTATTTTTCTAATCTACAGTCATTATTTTCATTTAATACAGACACCAAAAGGGGGTGTCTTGTTTCATATCTATAGTTTGCATTGAAACAAGTATGTGATTATTGCCTGTAATGGATTTTGGGTTGATATATTATTTGACAATGATATTTATCACTTTTTTGGTGAAAAAAAGATGTTGCGACAAATATGGCAACGAATGACAACAAACAAAAAAAAACTCTCAGATCATAATATAATGATTATAAATGTTTATTGACATTTCTAATATCCTGATGCCACTTCTTACATTAATGGCACTAAAATAAACACTGTTTGGAGAGATTCAACTCATTTCTTTCATAAAAATCATTGGGATCGTTATAATAATGAAATAATATAAATAATTCTTGATATAAATTCTTTTTAAATATTTACAGTGACATGAAATCCCCCCCCAAAAAACTGAAATGCTTGTAAACAAAAATTGTAGAAATTCTTAAAAAATAAATAAATAATAATAATTAGTGCTGGGCAAAGATTAATTGCTTCCAAAATAAGTTTGTTTTAACATAATATATTTGTTATATGTATACGTGATACACATACATACACACACAAAAACAAAACAGTTTTGTTACATAGATATTTATATTTATATATAATTTGTATACAAACTAATTTGAAAGCAAACCTTTATTTTGGATTTGATTAATAGTGATTGAAACTTTTCCCACCACTAATAATAATAATAATAATAATAATAATAATAATAATAAT
>CAIGQW010052735.1:2230819-2248328 GCA_903798125.1 Danio choprae | reverse complement strand
ATAAAGGGGAGCTAATGTAATTTGTCCTTCAGTCTAATATTTTATATTTATTTCCTTGAAATCATCCTAGCATTAAAGAAGAGCACTTACGTTTCATATAGCGTAATAAGTTTCTGGTAAATCTTGGGAAGCTCGGCTTTGAAGTCTGCTTGGTCACTTTTTTCATACAGATTTGCTAAACCCTGTGAAAGAAATAATCAACATCATCAAGACAAAATTGAGATGGTTAACAAACTGTCTTAACACAAGATTTCTATTAAAGTTAAATGAAGAAGACCTACCTGCCATGCTAGCAGCTGTTCTGGCTCGAGCTCTGAGGCCTTTCTGTACGCAGTCTGTGCCTGATCCGGCTGCTGGAGCTCTGTGGCTGCCACTCCAATAAAAACCCAGGCATTATAGTTATTCTTCTCAAGCTTCAAAACAGCCTGAAGTGGAGAAATAGATTTGACTTGAGGAAGACATGTATAAATGCAGTCAATCAAGAGAAAAGGATAAACTGAGGTAAAGTTGGTTTTATATACGCACATTCGTGTCCCTATATTGTTTGACGTCACAACGCTACTTTGAATATTCAGTTTGAAATTGCATTCAAGTATGACTTCAAAACAACATTAGCACTATTTTATTGACTGTGAACAATGTTGTACTTTAATAGTCATTGGCTGCTAATATGATTTGGACTTTGATTTGAAATCTTTTTTTGTAATCGTATGTGTGTTTATGTACGTGTTTTATATATAATCTGTTGCAGTTTTTTTCTGTTTTTTGACTTATGTATTTTTTCTTGTTCACTTACTCACTGGTTGATTGGGGTGATTGTTGTTTGCAGGTGTGATGTTTATTTACTTATGTTTTAATGCCATATCAGCAGCATTTGGCTATATTCACGGAAAAATATATACTAAATATACAATATATAACATACAATCATATCAGTTTCTTAACAAACATACATTGTAGAAAAAAACCCCCATACAAATAGCAACAACACTGAAAAGAGTCATATACAATCTTTTAGTTTGATTAAAGTATAATATAATATAATAAATAAATATTCAAAAAATTGCTCCAGAATGCACCTTTTCAAACATTTCACTTAAAATATTTGTTTGTAGGTGTGATGTGTAGAGTTTAACAATATCTCGAGTTCTCCTGTGTTTCCAGTGTGACCTGATGAAGACCATGTAGGTTGAAATGTTGTCATAAAAATCTGTTTTTAGAGAGCTAAAGTGGCAGTGTGCTGATTTTTAAAAAAACATTTTCCATTGTGTTTGCCTTGGTCGAGCCTTCAAGAATTTGCTAGATCTGCCTACACTGATGTTTTTTCTTGCTAATATGATTTCCCTATTTAGAATTTAAAAACAATACTTATTATTAAATTATATTATTAAGGAGGAAGTCCAAATGTGCGAATATAAAACCAATTTCACCTTAATAAGGGATGAGATGGAAAACTCTCTAAATGTTTACAGAGATGTTATTTACTGTATGCTGACAGGTAGAAGAAAACACTTACCTTACAGTGTTTCAAAGCCTCTTTAAACTCTTTATTTTTAATGGCTTCTCTGGCACTTTTCAGCTCGGCTTTCACTTCTTTACTGGACATTTTTTTCTGAACTGAAATAGTGACAAAGACAGTTGTTAGTAAACATTAGTTAAAGATGCTTACAGTTATGCATTTAATCCTATTTAGTAAATGACATAAACGTAATCATTAAAGCGTGTGTAATTTAGTAAACGGACATATTACCACACTTACTTACAATTTCAAAATGAACCTTAATATTAGAAATGCACATACGCCCGAACTTGGTTAGTTTCCATTTAGCAAGCAGGAATTAGCGCATGCGTACCTCTATTCTTTCGGTGACGCCATAATACTGCGACTGCCGTCGTTTTTATTCCTTTACAATTTAAAATTATGAATATATTAAAGTCTGCGTGTGTTGAATTTATTTATTTACAATTTAAAACATATGAAAATATTCGAATATATCCTGTGTGTAAATTTTATACAGAGACGTCTAGTGTACTCTCTACCAACCATTATGTTTAGAGGTTGAACCGAAGCTTAGCAGCCAATCACTAAATGATTCCCTGTTCAGGGACCAATCAGTAAATTCACCAATGCAGCTGTGGTTTAGTGTGTCCCATGCGTTCTCCCCATGTGAGCGACGCGTTGAGTAGACATACGCCGTAGATTATTGTATTATTTGTGTTTTCAGTTCTAAAAGGTTGCTGTAGTTTTTGTCAATATGAAGAAAAAGAGGAAGGATTCGACTTTAACAGAAGATGCGATTCCTGAGGTATGCTGTTTTCTAATCGCATATTTTAGGAAAGCTCTATGCACTTCTTGGTAATTGAAATAGATGTCTGTAATTTCTATGTATTTACTGCATGTAATCTTATACTTTACAGTCTTACGTAATATACAGTATATCTTACCTAATAATCTAGAAAAGTCACAAAAGTGGTTCTAGATTGACGTGTTTCAATTCTCTAAAAGTGAAAAAAAAATTATTATTTTGGTCCTGCAAATATACCCTGGGTTTCTGGAAAGATGCAAGAATTTTATTGTTGAAGTTGTTTTTACGTTTTTCTTGTTTTATGATTTTTATCTTACCGTATTAAGGACTATTATTCAGCTTATAAATGACTGTTTTCATCATAAAAGCATTTTTCTTGTAAATTTTACATTTACAAATGTTATCTCTTTTTTCCTTTAAAGAATGATAATAAAATCTGCATAGAATTAATGTCAATGTCTCAAAAAAAGAACAAATGGTTGCAGTATCATCTTGCTTTAACATTTTCACAATAGAAAAACTTATATGTAAGAGTTGTATAGTAATGTCCTATGGAATTGCAAAAAGTATATTTTTATCATGTGTGGTTTTGTGCCCACAAGTCTCTTTCTTTATCTAAAATAAAGTAATAACAACTGTAACATTCCATCAACAGACGGAAGTACCAGAGGGCTCTCAGAATAAAGAAGCGATGCAGAAAAAGACAGGTAAACAGTCTAAGGATTCAAAACGAAAAGCAAAGGACACAGTGTCAGACGATGGGGTCTTACGGCCAGTCAAGCTGTCCAAAAAAGAGCTGTACAAAGCCCCCACGGTGGAAGAGCTCAACCAGCTGAAAGAAGCAGAAAATCTCTTCCACTGCAGCTTATTGAAAATGCAGGTCAGAAATGACGTTATCTGTATGTTATGTTAGTGAGATAACGATATATTTCAGCTTTACTTATTGCTGATTTATGTTGGTGATCTTCAGATGGAAGAACTGCTGAAAGAAGTGGCCCTCAGTGAGCACAGGAAGAAGCTGGTGGACTCTTTTGTGCAGCAGGTTACAGAATTCCTGGACTGTGTGCCTGAATCTGAAGTTGTGGAGGTCAGAAATCTTTGAAGCATTGATCGTTTTTGATTTTAGCTGATCTGGTAGCAGTTGATGCCATTGTCTTTTTTGCCTTCTCTTATCTGTAGTTGAATGATGTTTCTTGGTTGTCAAAAGTTGAGGTTCCGTTCTTCCTCGTCCCTGCGGCAGCAACGGGCAAATTTCACATGGAGGCTCCTGCATCAGTCAGCCTGGTGGGCAGTTATCCACTGGGCACCTGCATCAAACCCAGAGTCTGTGTTGACCTGGCTGTCATCATTCCTTCTGTAAGTTATATGTTCTATTTGTCTTTTTTTCAGTCTCTCTGTTTGTCTAATATTTGCCATCTGTTGTCCATTAGAGGCATGCGATGTGCACAAAACACTTCATTTTATTTATTTGAATTATTATCATTAGATGGCTCCACTCTCAATAGTTGTTTTTTTTGTGGTTTTCTTGTTTATTTATTTTTGTGTCTGTTTGTTTACATGTCAAAAAAGAAAGCTTGAGAATCTTGTTTACTTCAGTTCACATATGACATGAATGCAAGTCATCAAAGATTTAACCTGAGAGATACATTACAAGCACTGATCTATAACATATACGATTACAAGCTGTGCAGAGTGATTACAAGTTACAACACACTATTAAATACATATTTTGCAAACTGCAGAAAATAAGGCAACCATTGTAATCACACTTCATGTTGTGTAGAAAAGAGGAACACTTACAGGATCTGCAACATATCAAAAAAGAAAGCTTGAGAATCTTGTTTACTTCAGTTCCCATATGACATGAATGCAAGTAATCAATAAATTATTTTAAAAAGCCCCTATTTTGCATTATAAATGGTCATATTTTGGCCCATATATTAGCCCAATTTTCAAAAACCCATAATTGGGGCTCTTCAAAAAGAGCACTGTGCTGTTTGAAGGCTGGTTTATGCTCGACGCGTCCGCTAGTTCGCTTTAGACGACTGATTTCATCGCGGTGTTTGCGGAGGTTCGCTTTGTGTGCGCACAACATAATTTTGGCTGTAGGAGCGCACAATTTTTTGAGAGTCGAGCGAACAGTGCACGCGGCGCTGCATTTGACTTTGAAGAGATTTTGTCTGAAACAGGTATGACTGTACAGACATCTTTATGATCCGTCCATGCGTTATCATAGGGATAACCAGATGACCAATAATTCTTGGCTAGAAATTGCAACAGCTGTGGGAAAGGAAGAAAGTTTTTGTTAAAAAGTTTAGAAAAACTTGAGGGATAAGTTTGTTAAAGCCAAAAAGAGAGGCCATGGCAAAAGTGGAGATCCATGCGGTTTTAATAAACAATTACAAAATATATTTTTCCACCATTCATAGGTTTTACACTGATGTATATATTACAATGTTGAATTTAAAACAGTTTAATTGTTACAAAACTAAAATGAAGTAACAAATTATCTCTTTGATAACTGGAAAAGAATATTTCAACCGATTGCTTTACAATATACTGATGCCCTGTTTGTCTGGACTTTACTGGTGATAATGGGCAGGAATATTGGACCATTATTGCCTTTTTAGCATATACTGTAAGTAGAGGACAGAAACTAGCCAGACAGTAATGTGTGAATTGTGGAGTTAGGTTAATCTATAAAAAAAAACTAAAAAAAAACCAACTTCCTACTTCTATGTTTCTCCGTCTGATTTTTCGGTTGGTTTCTTTTGACTGCCCCCTGTTGTTTTAAAAAATATCTCAAAGGCAAACGCATTAAGTATAAAAGCCTCGTCCGTTTCATGAGGTGCACGTGCAATCAGCAGAGGTGCTAGGCAGCCTTATATAAATCAGCCTTATCTGCTCAACTTTTTGACCATAGACATATAAATGACGTTCATATTTTAAGAGACCAGTCTTGTCAGATTGTAGCTTAAAAAAAAAAGTTTACTAAAACTAACATTTTGTGGCTTTAAATTTATAAAAATAATAAAACAAATATAAAACAAAAAAAATATTTTACAAAACCTGTTTTAGGCAAAATCAAAGCTAAATATCCGAACAAATTATATTCTAAATTTAAAGTTGATATCTCAAAAAATTTGCTTTCAGTAAAATTCTCTTTGGGCGCAGTACCATATATCACCACCAGTTTCTATTCCATTTCTATTAGTTGCCATATTAGGGCGCCCTAATATTTCTATGTATGCTTTGAGGTATATGAACCATATTTCGTCATTCTTTTGACAATATTATTAAAGTAGACATCACATTCTAAAATAAAATGGGCAGTTTGCTGGTTTTTGATTTGAATTTAGCCTCCAAAAAACTTTTAGATATAGATCGCTGTAGCGAAGTAATGCTTTACAACTCTAATAAGTATCCTTGTCACAAATTAATAAATCTATTGCTTTATAAATAAATTGCTTTGTAAAATCTATTAAAAAATCTGTCACTAGATATGGAAACTACAAATATTAGGCTTTCAAGTGATATGTAGTTTGTCATGATTGCTTCCTAATTGTGACCGCAAATGGTCCAATAGTTTGAGGACAGCAAATGGATTTTGATCTTCCTACATGACAAAAAACTAAAAAAAAAAAAAGAGCAGTAAAATATGTATTCTAAAGACTTATCTTTTGAACGATATTTAGTTTGTCATGATTAGATTTGAAAAGGGGGTTAATATTTATCACAGTAAATGAGCTAATCTTTCAACAGAGTACACTTTTATCATTTGAAACAAACATGCAGCATAGCTTATAGTTTTCCTATAAGAAGTGTTATTAAACTGTTTAAATTGATGAATTTAGAAGGTGAAGTAATTTAAAACAGCTTCTGAATTAAGGACCAGACCATCCATCAGCCTACTCATCCATGTAATTATTCGTAACAATAGTGCATTAATTTTTTTTTGTTTTGTTGTGTCTTCTCTTTTAAGTCTGCTTTGCACCCAATGGATGCCATTAACCAGCGGTATCCTCGAAAGCGAGCGCTGTATCTGGCAGGCCTGGCACAGCACCTTTCCTTCTTAAAGGCAGTGGGTTCAATGAGCTACTCCTGTCTCCATGGCAATCGGCTACGCCCAGTCCTACTAGTCAAACCCTCAGGTATAACAGTAGCTTGTGACACTTATCATATTCATAAGTTTATATTGTAGTTTGTGTTACATTTACTTGCAAATGCTTTTTTACAATGTAATTTACATAGACATGAATGTGCATGTACTGGGTCTGCTGCTCATTTTGGCAAATCATTTTGACTTCCAAGTTAATTGGTGTTTTGCAGGCACTTTTTCTTTATTCACACTAACTGAACTGAACCAAGGTAATTATAGTTGCATTTGTGAGTTTTTATTTTGATATATGCTGTACAATTCAGTTTAGTTTCAGTTTGTTTCTTTAATGGTTTTGTTTTAGTTTAGTGTTTATTTTGTGAACAAATTTCTATAATTTTTTTTATATATTTAGTTTTAGGAGTTATAGCAGAATTACATGTTTAGCAGAATTACATGTTTAGTGTTTGCACGGCTTACATCAGGGGTGCCCAAACTTGGTCCTGGAGGGCCGGAGTCCTGCAAATTTTAGCTCCAACTTGTTTCAACAAACTTGCAAGGATGTTTCTAGAAAACCTAGTTAAAGCTTGATTAGCTATCCCAGGTGTGTCTGATTGGGGTTGGAACTAAACTTTGCAGGAGTTTGGGCACCCCTGGCTTACGTTAACTCTAGTGCAAACCTCTCAGTAAAAAAACTTGAATAATTGTTTGAACAGACACTGAACCGAAAACCACACAAATGCAACTTGAACAGATAAAAGTAGGAATTATGACAAGCTTCCTCATATTAAACATAATGTATGTAGTTAAACATGCTTCGTTTAAGTACTTTTTTCTGTAAAAGCGCCATCTACAGGTGTTTCTCTGAACAGCCGCAGGTCAGATTTTTGCCACAAAAATGAGTGCTAATTAAGTCTGAAAGTTTTTTTTTTTTTTTTTTTTTGCTAATTGTTATTTTATTTCAATTAGGTTTTTCCGGTGACTGTCATTATTTCAGTTGCGTAATTTTTATTTATTTATTGTGATTTATTTATTTTATTTCTCTTAGCAAAAATGTTTTTTGACCAATAGTTCATTTACTAAAATAACCTTCTTTCTGAATCCACATGAAAAAGGGTGCAGCCTGAGAATTCATCATTTGTTTAACCTAAACTCATTATGTAAACTTTGTCTTTTTGCCTTTAGGTAAAGACGGGGATAAGGTCACATTGAGGATTCATGCCATTCCCCCACCAGACTTCCTCAAACCTAGCCGTTTCCATCCTCGGAAGAACAATGTTAAAAGTGAATGGTTTACTGGTGTTTCCAAGGAGGAGCAAGGTAATGTGGAAATTTCTGAGGTCAATCATTTTAGGGGCTGTTTACACCTTGTCACTTAATGTGTTCTTCTGATTGGATAGCTGTCTGAAGGCTGTGTAATTGCCCTCCAAAATGCAGTCAAGACAGATATAAATGCGATTGCTTAAACCACTTCAAGAGGTGGTTTGGGACTGATTTCAAATGAAACTGGACCGGTCTAAATGCATCTGGTTGTTGAAACCACATATGTAAATTTTGAAAGAGCATGTTATGGGCTATATGACCATCAGATATAACAGAGCAAATTCAATAAGCAATGCAAACCCACATATGACAGTTTAAGATGTTTGTTTCAATTTATTTATTTTTTTATTTTTTGTTCCCGTAAAATTGCTGCATGATATTGGAAAAAACTAATATTGCGATAATTAGTTTTTCTGCAATTATAAATACAATTTCAACAGGTGATTTGAATAACTCCCTTTGGAAAGAATTCATCATTTTAGACTGAGCTTAATTGTGTAAATAATTAAATATAAATAATCTTTGTTAAAGCTGCAAACATTGTAATTTCTTGTGCTTTTAAACTCTCTTGAAACGCTTAATAGGTCTTAAAAACACACTTTCACTACATTATGGATAAACTTTGCAGAGACAAGCTATTGTACCTGATCAACTATAATCCCGACTGGGCATTGCACATGGTGTGATGTGACTATTGTAGATGTGTACATTGCATTATCGATGCTGAAACAATATATTGTGCAGCCCTATTTGGATCACGAGTGAAGCACAAAGCCTCCTGTAGCCTACTTATAAAATCATAAATCGCTATCAGGATTTGAGATGACTTGTATGATGATATGAGATTTTTGTCATATCGCAAAGTCTTAGTATTTAACATCATCCACTTGTGATCACATCAATAAAAGCACATCTTAAAAACAGCTATAAACTGAGTCCTAATAATATTACATTGTACTCTAATAATTCTCTCACTTTTAATCTTGCAGGGGCTGCTGGGCCTGCTACTCCTCATTATAACAGCACAGTTCTTGGAGATCATCTGCCCCTGTCACATCTTCAGTTCCTGTCGGCCGTCAGTGCGCAGTGTTCAGCTTTTGGAGATGGGGTGGCCCTTCTCAAAGTCTGGCTGAGACACAGAGAACTGGACCAGGTAAGACCACACTATAAAGGCAGCAAGGAAATCACAGTAGGAACTAGAACAGAAAATGTAACAGCCTGTTGGAGTGGTTTATGTTGTTCTTGCGCCTTTAAAATTAAATAATCATAATTGACATAACTAGTAGGGGTGTAACAGATTGCGGTTGATTCGTGATCTGTACGGATCACAACCCACAGTTTGGCACGCACATGACCTGCGGATTAATGTTTTATGTATTTTTTGTACTTGTAGATTAATCCTAATTTTGTAACAGTCACAGAGAGATCGCCTCCCACGTCATTCAAATTTGTCATTCGTCATTTAGGCTTTTAGGCTTTCCTGTAAAATATAATGATGACTGATGAAGTTGTGGTGGCACCTAAATAAGGTTTCTTAGGTTATTAAAGGTGTTTTCTGACATTACTTGTTTAGCCTGCATTAATGAGTTCAGTTTAAAACTGCACAATTAAACATTAAAAGATTGGGATTCAAATATCCACGCAACAAATTATAATTGATGGTCATTTGCATATGTTTATTAATCCTTCGATGCGCTGCATTCAAATCTGCGTTTGATCAAGAGATTCAGTTTTTACCCTTTTCAGTTATTTACAAAGTTACAGACAATTAAATAACACAGAAGTACTGGGATAACAGTTTATAGTTCAGATATAAACACTGATGTTTATGGTAAAGATTAAAATCTCTGTTAAACTTGACGGTTGAAATTTGTAGTAATATAATTGTTTTACCAATAGGTGGCGACAAACAACCATCAAAAATATTACTTAATGGTTCTTTAAAAAATTATCTAGTAATAATAATATAATAGTAATATAATGGAGTTTTGTGAATTATTGAATCATTAATTGTGAGATGAGACCAAATTATTAAAATGATTATAATCATTAAAAATTGGACCAAAAAATAAATATAATGTGTTGTACAGGATTATAATGTTAAATTGATAAATCTAGCATTATCAACAAGGCAAGGCAAGGCAAGGCAAGTTTATTTATATAGCACATTTCATACACAGTGGTAATTCAAAGTGCTTTACATAAACAGGAATAAAAGAGACAAGTATAAAAAAAATAAAATAAAAATAAAATAATAATAATAATATGAAAACAGATAAAAACAGATTAAAATGTGATTAAAACAACAGTAGCAAAGATCAATTTTCACAGTATTGAATATTTAACCTTTTTTTATTCAGCTGGTTATTTCTTGATTTAGATTTTTATAAAAATTAGAGGTTCTAAGTTATGTTTGTTAAAACCAAAAGTTATGGAAATAGATTTAAATGCAAGTAAAGTGTCTACTATAATGTTTAAAATGGCTTTTGTGAAAATAAAATGGCAAAATATGGGTTAATAATGTTGCATCTTCATTCGGCCTAGCAAATATCTTTATGTAAGAATGAAACCACATACTTATTTTGCCTGCACTTATTAAGCATCAAAATAAGTGAGCATATTAGGGTTTATTATGTTTTAAATGATTACAAACGTCTTGCTAACAAATGGGTAAAACCTAGTGGTTTGAAAGATAGTCACAAAGTATAAAGATTTAAATTAGCACTAATTAATTAGCACTAATTTGGAGATTGGAGAGTCTTTTAATAATATATCATTAAATGATTCTTGTTCTAAATATGCCTGACAATATTTTTTTTGGTATATGCAGTGTTGATGCAATGAATGACATCTTAGTGGGGGTGTTTCATAGTGTGTGAAATGTAATTTTATATTAAATATTGCCGCTGAGATGCAGTTAAACCATAAATAATCCTGTCAATCAGTGTACATTATACTTCACTTTTTATCCATTCATTTTTTTTTCTGTTATGTGCTAATTCTTCTGGCTGATAGTTAGTTTAAATTGTATGCCTTTTATGTAATATTGTATATAAGTTTAATGCACATTTAAATAGTATGAAATACATATGTTTTGTGCAGTCATAGAAAAGGATCATAAATTCAGTGTTTGTTCCCTCATTAGGGTGCAGGTTGTTTTTGCGGCTTCCATGCATCGATGTTAATGGCTTATCTTCTGTCCACGCACAAAGTGGGCAAAACTATGAATGCCTACCAGCTGTTCAGGAATGCACTGCACTTCTTGGGTAATAGATCATAGTATAGTTTTTTTGTAACTTGGTTTGATATTTAAATGCATGTCATAATCCATTATGTGTGCTTTTGCCTTTCACATTTTCAGCTTCCACAGATCTGACAGAGAATGGTATTACATTGGCTAAAAACCCAGACTCTAAAGCGGTGAGCAGAAGTGACTTGTACAGTTATTTGTAATTTTTTTAAATTGGTTTTGTCTTGGTTGCCTCACCATGTCTTTCTTTGTTTTCCTTCTTGCTTCAGCCCGCACTGCCAGAGTTTCATGCAGCGTTTTCTGTAGTCTTTGTGGACCCTTCCGGGCATCTCAATATGCTTGCAGAAATGACAGCTTTTACCTACAAACAGGTGAGCTCTGCTGTAGTATAAGTTGTGTGATATTTAGTTTTCAAACTGCTTTAATTGGTAATTGAACATGTTGGTTTGACATATAAAAAGAAACATTAATACAATCAGGATTTTCACCATTTTTACCACACATTTGAAATTTCTTTTGCTACTATATGAAATAGGTGCCATTACTAAAAATGCCAAAAAATTTATAATAATTAAGTGGGCATAAAATATGCATAAACGACAAGAAGCACAACATATTGCCTTTATTAATTTCCTTTTTCTGTTGAATGCAAATATATTTGGAAAGATATTTGGAAACATGTTAGAAACCTGCAACTATTGACGTCCATAGTAGGAAATCAAAAAGTCAGTGGTTACAGGTTTATTGCTTTTTGTTCAACAGAAAAAAGAAACACAAAAAAGACAGGGAAAGGTTAATGCTGAGATTAATCAAATTAAATTATACTATACAGAACTGGTGGAATTTGTCATTATGATTTATTGGCACTGAAATTTTTGTAGCTGTAATCATAGTTTCTGATTTTGTCTGTTAGATTCAACATGAGGCATCACTGTCACTGAAGTTCTGGGATGATCCAACAGTTGACGGCTTTCAGGCTCTGCTCATGACGCCTAAAGCCATGATCAGAACATACGACAACGTCTTTCAGTAAGTGTGATTTATCACAGACTTGGGTTTGCTATACTTGTGTTAAAGGGGTAGTTCAGTCAAAAAAATTATTTGATCATCCTCAGGCCATCCTAGATGTACTGTAGGTGATATTTTTCTTTAGTAGGATATTAAAGAATACTTTTTTAGGATGTTAAAGAAAACCATGGTCTTTAATGATTCATAAAATGTAAGTCAATGGTTGCAGACACGTTTGCTGTATTTACACTGCATGGTTCAAGTGACCTATGTGGCATAGATTGGATATGGCCCACACACATGTAAACAGGAAAAAGTGTCACATGGATTCCGATTTATTCAGATCAGATTCAGTACTCTTTCATATGTGGAAATTTATTCGATTGAATACTTGCTCTTGTGTCTGTACAAGATTTTCACCTGTCAATGCGAGTCACACATCATTAAAAACGGTATCGACGTCAACTCTGACAGTTTCATGTCGGAAAAAAGTTTTGCATGAGTTACATTAATCAATTAATGCATTTAGAAAGAGAAATAGCACAGTGCTTAAGGATGCTATATACATGAAAAAAATAAACCCTACTTTTTTTTTACCATAGCTGTCAGTCATTGTCCACTTTTTTTTTTTTCTGGCTCTGTGTGTGCAGTGTAAATGCAGACATTGGGTACTATACAAGTCACTTTTTAAAGATTATGTAAGCAGGTCATTAAAATAAATCGGATACAGTCACAATTGACCATCAAGTTCTGCTGTGTTAATGCAGCATTTGAGATGCACGAAAATATAAACAGGCAAAACTAAATGAAAACTTTGGCTCTTGATGAACAAAAAGATCAATCTGTTTGAGAAAATGGTCTTCATTTACTTCAGATTTTTACAAGATTACCCATTGATGGCCTGAGGGTTAGGAAATTGACAGTAGATTTTCAGCTTTGGGTGAACCGTCCCTTTTAGTGTATTCATTTATTCACAAACTGTCTTTCTCTCTCTTTTTAGACTAGGTGAGCTGGTGAAATTGCAGGCTTCTTGTAAGAAGCTTTCACTCCTGAATGAGCTCATGGACCACAGTGGGAACTATGTCCACAGTGCTCTTCCCATAATTTTGTCCCTATTGAAGCGAGGCCTTGGAGAAAGAATCCACCTTCTGGTGCATTCACTTCCTCCAGACCCTGAGGTACATTCATTACTATTAACACTAGACTATAGACAATATAAAAACATTTTAAAATCATGGAGGATAATATTGGCATTGCCATTTTAACAATGTATGAACTGTATGAACTGGCATTGTCAAGCAAATCTTTCACTTTGCACTTTGTTTTAACAAACAAACAATAATGAATTTTAAGTGACCAAAACATTCACTGTATGATAAAGTTAAAATGCTCCTATAAATAAAATTATGAAAGACTACAATTTCCCTGTAGTTTTCATTTTAGTAAGATAAGATAATAAGCGTTTCTCCTCAAATTTAAAGTGCCATTTTCCAGAATATCAACATGTAATAAATATGCGATATTTTAAGCGCGATAAATCTAGTGTTTATATTTCTTCAACAAACACCCATGCACAACTGAGGCCACAATTCCATGATCCATTCATAAAGACAAATAATTTAAATGAAAGACAAATTAAAATTTCAAATGAATCAAAACAAATTTTTAAAGGTTCAAGAAACTCTGGAGTACTTTTTTGAGATTTTAACAGATTTGTGTGTGTGGAGTATCAATTAAGACAACGTTAGCACCTGTTAGCTTTAATTATGGGAAAAAATGAGAAATTTTAACTTTTTTGTCTGCTAATTTCATTTTACGGTTTTAAAATCATTATTGGGACGGGATCAAAATCGGTGACGTAGCACTATCTGCCTGTCCATTGATGGCGTGTTGGTTTCTCATTATTATTCATATACTGAGGGGTTTTTTTATCCTATGAGAAGACGATGCTTCTTAATTATTCATGACTGCACATGCTTTCCGATGCAGACCCATATAGACAGACTTGTCAAGCTGTGAGACGCCGCACAGCACTCAGTAGTTAGGTGGTTTTGAAGGGTCGTAGGTGTTTGTTTTCAGGGTCCACGGGGTTTGTTGCATGGCTTTCCCAGCAATGCTGCCAGGGTTACCGATACAGCCAAGCTGTTTGTGTGCAACAAGCATCTTTGTCAGGAGAGCTGTATGAGAATTGGAGAATGGCGGACTTTGTCTTTTATCAGTTGAGTTCGTTACCATTGTCACATCGCCTATCCATGCTGCTGTGTTCGCACATGTGTAAAACCCTCCAGATTACTGGAATAGATGGGGAAAGAGACCTGCTGTACTGCTATCCACTGTTACTGTCTGCATTCAGACCCGGAGAATCGAGAAGTCCTCCTCATTTATAGTGTTTAAACATGATTATCTTCATAATGACATAATGATATATATTGTGGTTATATGTATAAATTATATGAAATTACGAATAGCCTATCGTATATGTAACAGGGCATTAAGTTACTGTTTATTTCTTTGCATTTTAACTTTGTAAATTATAAAATCATGCATTTCACCCTTTATGTGAGATTTTTTTTTTTGTCTTGAGTTAGTGAGCCAACTGACAGCCCCCCTCTTTTTCCCCTGCTTTTCTGGCCATGCCCACTTCTCCCTAAAATATTAAGCGTTTTATGCACATTGTACAATGATCAGATTGACCGTTTCACAAATGTCAGCCTTCCTAAAAAAATGAAAGCACATTTTTGCCTATAGAGTAAAATAATAATAATAATAATGATAATAATAATAATACAGATTTTGTAAACGTGCACCAAGAAAGAAGAAAAACTGATTTGCAGATTCTTCATTTGTGAGATAAAAGTTAAATTTACCTTTTTTCCTTCTTCTTTTTCTAATTCCTAGGCAAAAGTAATGTGTACATTGGTTTAATCAATGTAAATGTTTTTTTACAGTGGCCGGTAAAGAGTCCCCCTCCTAAACACAAGGACCAGCCACCGTTGAACATTGGTTTGCTGCTGAATCTTGAGCATGCACTCTCTGTTCTGGAGAGAGGACCGCCTGCTGATAACTCCAAGGTAATCTAGCTTGTGTGCGTGCGTGTGTGTGTGTGCGTGTGTGTACATGTGTGTGCGTGTGTGTACATGTGTGTACATGTGTGTACGTGTGTGTGTACGTGTGTGTGTACGTGTGTGTGTACGTGTGTGTTACAGTTCATAACTCCTCTGTGTTGTTGGTGTTTTAAAGGCAGCTGAGTTCAGGCAGCTGTGGGGCTCTCGCTCAGAGCTGCGGCGCTTCCAGGATGGAGCCATTACTGAGGCAGTGCTTTGGTCAGGAAGCAGTGCCTGTGACAAGAGGCTCGTTCTGCTGGAGATCATCACTCACCTGCTGCAACTGTAAGTGTCTGTTCTGCTCATTATATGAATCCACTTCAATACATTATAGTCAGTTTCACATTCTGAAGTCAAAAAAACTGTAAATTAAAGTAATAATCAATATAAAAGTAATGATCAATGCATCTTTTTTGGTTTGGTAATTGTTGGATTTGTTGGTCTCAAGTTACAGGAAGGTTCCATTAGTTAATGTATTTACTCACACAGACTAAGAATGAATAATACTTGAACAGCATTTATTGATGGTTAATTTCAACATTTACTAATGCATTAAAAAAAACAAAGTTTTGCATGTTGATGTTATTTAATACACTGTGAGTGAACAATGATTAACAATGAATGACTTGTATTTTCATTAACATTAACAAAGATTAGTTAATACTAGGGGTATGATGAGACGCTTACTCCAGGAGATGAGACACGAGATTCGGTTCACAAGAACGAGACGATTTTTACAGTATTTTTAAGAAATCTTCAATGATGAAATACATGAATGTAAAATATTTTATTCAACTGAAAAAAATCACAAATTGCTAAACTATTTGGGTGCTTTTTTTTTTTTTTTTAAATCAACTTGTAATGAATGTTATTTTACTTCTATTTTAATGAATTATATGCAGTACAGGACATGCAAACACTGCAAAATATTTGCTAATATATGAATGGAAAATTTATTTTTATTCAACTGAAGAAAAATCACAAAATATAAAACAATTCTGGTGCTTTTTAAAATCAACTTGTAATGGACGTTATTTGACATTTAATTGAATGAATTGTGCCATAAAGGACATGCAAACACTGTTCAATATTTAGCTTTAAACTCTACTGGATTCTTCCCTGTACAATTTCACATGAGAATCGAACTCCTTTCCACAAATTGAACTTTAAAAAAAAATTGCAAAATGCAGCTAAAAGTCCAACACAAGGGTAATAGTTTGATTACGTCATTTACATGTCTGTACTGCACTTAAATAATGTGACTGAAATAGGAATACTCCACATGTCGTAATTTGATTAGTGTTTGCGACGATTATGGCTTTAAGCATAAAGTGCCATTCCATCGTATGTTATGAGCCGTGGTTAATGCGTGTGGCTGCAGTTGAAGCAGCCTCTGCTTTTGGACGCGGCAACCCTTGAACTCCTGTGAAGAAAAAATCGGTTATGTCACACAATATGGTTATTGTTTAACAAAACTTAATTTTAATAACCATGCACAATAAACCATTTAATAAAAAATAATTGAAATTCCTTCTCCATTTTAAAAATATTTTAATAACAAGTGCAAAAGTGGCAAAATGACAAGTCACACTTAATTTTAAGTGTCAGCAGTTTATATGACAAACACAACCAGAGGAAGGTCAAAAGTAAATTGGTTCAAAAGACAGAGCTGTCTAATATGAGAAATGGCACTGTCTGTGTTCAGTCAGCTGCCTAATCTTTTGTTTCATTGTGGCATATTTCACATTTCCACTTCACAAGTCCAGCTATCTCATTACTCAAACAGAACAGTTTTATGCTGGATTGGAGAAAATGAAGGCATACCTCTCCGTCCAATAATTTTTGAAAACTCTAATTTCTTTTCTCAAAAACACAATCTTGTACATAAATGTTGCTAACATGTTATTGTAGTCCAGTTTGTGCTGTTTACAGTGGTATCATACTTTAGCCACTTATGTTAATAAGCATCTAAAAAAAGTACAAATGTCAGGGCACACCTGAACTTCTCCAGTCTCCCAAAACACCCTCAGACTCCAGAGAGTTAAACTTTATATACAAGACAAAAAAGCTTTTATATTGTCATGTAGCACACGTTAATGCATTTAAGTTTGTTCTGTAAACTGACATGAAAGCAGAAATATGGGTATTATTATTGAAATATAACAAATTTCACCAGAATCTGATCAAATTGGTGTCAGTTACTTTTTATTGTTGTTGTTGTTGTTTTGATTGACACATTTTTCCATGAATACATTTTTCATATGAATTATTGATTTTCTCCCATTGTAGTCATGCAGACATTCCTCAATCGTGTGTGAGATTTGTTGGTGGACAACTGGATGATGTCATTAAAGTTAACAAAGAGGTACTCCATGAAACGTGTGTGTGTGTGTGTGTGTGTGTGTGTGTGTGTGTGTGTGTG
>CAIGQW010052735.1:2209587-2225970 GCA_903798125.1 Danio choprae | reverse complement strand
AAAGTAAGTTTGACCACAGTGCAAACACAAACAAAAAAATAAACCCTTGTTTGTTAACAAACACTAAGTGAACAGTTCTAAATTGTGCCATATACTGCATTGGTTTAATAAGTTAAATTGTTCTCTGATATCTATATAGTAGGTTTATGACTTGGTTTATGGTTTATGATGGTAAGTTCAAGAATCTCCAGAAATTGTTTTATAAGCTCATTTATTTCTCCATAAAATACCCATAGAATCAGAAGGTCCATGATTGACCATAGACAGTTGCAATAAGAATTATTAAACCCCCTTTGAATTTTTTGTTTCTTTTTAAAATATTTCACAAATTATGTTTAACAGTATGTCTGATAGTATTTTTTATCTTCTGGAGAAAGTCTTATTTGTTTTATTTTGGCTAGAATAAAAGCAATAAAAAAATTTAAAAGCAATTTTAAGGTCAAAATTATTAGCCCCTTTAAGCTATATAAACACAGGGGCTAATAATTCAAGGGGTTTAATTATTCTGATTGCAACTGTATGGCTTGAGTCGTGAGCTTATACACACACAGCATGATGTACACTGAACACGGACAAATATAAACCCAATCAGAGTAACTTTAACCTATTTTGCTCACCAGATCTGTTGTGGATAAAGGCTAAATTATAATTAAACTTGACAAAAGAAAGTGATAGATGTATGCCGTTGTATTTTGAAGCTATAGTCAAAGAAAACACAGCCAGGAATTAAAGAGCCCCTATTATGGGTTTTTTAAAATGACCTTCCATGCAGTGTTTAAATCTGAAAGTGTGCCATGTTTAAAACTATTGATTCATCTATAAAAGAGTCGACTCATAGTAGTTCAAATGAATCGCCACGGTAATGAATCTTTAGCCGTGTCGGCATGACGTCGATACGGAACTCAAGCCTCACCCATTTGTTGTGCACGCAGACCCAGGAATATTGAAACCCCTGGCCCCCCCTACAAACACTGTAGAAAGAAAAAGAGGAAGACAAACACTGTAGCAGATCCCGGTTGAATCAAGTCGCATAGACGTTGTGCTCTGAAGTGTGAGGGAAAGTTAGTGTTATTTTCCCTACCCAAAGATGAGGCTGTGAAGAGTCAGTGGTTGAAGTTTATTTTTGCAAAAATATCTCAGCATTATAGCCCCAGCCTTGTGCTGTGTTCACGTCATTTTTCTGATGATTGCTTCAGCAATCTACACGCTTACAATGAGGGATTCGTCGGCCGTTTGTTAAAGGAAGGATCAGAAAAGACTATTGTTGTATTGTCAGCTTGACAGGAACTTTACAGTACACACACAGTTCATGGATCAGTTTCTTCCTTCATTTCACAAGTGTAAGTAAGTGCGATTAAAATAGTTGCCTCCTTGTTTTTTCTAGTTTGCAAATTATGTATTTAATTGTGTTTTTTTTTTACTTGTAACCGCTTGTACTGTATTTGGTTAACTCTTTTTATTCTCATATCCCGTCTAACACTACGTTGAAAACGCGACGTGTGCCGCATTGTTTACAGATTTAAATGCGCTTGTGAGCTCGCAATTCACTGCCATTTGTCGTTGCTATGGCCACCGTCAGCTGTTCCTACACACGTGCAGCGGTCAAGTTTCAAAATAGTTCAGAGCATGCATATCAGACTGTTGTTGGAGACCCCCAAAACCAAAATATTACCTTTTTTAATGCATAATAGGGGCTCTTTAATATTAACGTCTGCTCAAATGTCATCTGTTCATGCAGAGTATTGTTCATGCACGATTCAGCAGTCTACAGTTGTTTGTTGAAACATGCGCATCAAATTTCACAATAAACACATTAAATGAACAAAAGATATAACTAAACATACCTTATGCCTCTTTAGAGTGGAGATGAATAAATGTGTGATCTGTAAATCTTGCATTTTGCGTCCTGAGGCGACAATTTGGCGCTCATGTTTTCAAAATAAAGGTCCCACATACATAGTTAGTGAAAAAAATAACTAAAGGAAGAAAATTATCATTGTTGTCTCACTAGAAAACGTTGTTGCTTATCTGACACATTAACTTGTAGCAAAACTAATCATCCTACTAATCATTCCGTAGATACTGAATTGGGTATTGTTGTGTTTCAGTTGCTGACACCACAGATATAAAGAATGAGTTTGTGGCTTCGAGAGAATCTCTTCCCACCATGTTTATAGCAACTCCTAATGACAAAGTCTCTGTCTGGACTAAAAAGGTTCCTTCTGTGCAGGTTTGTATATGTTCTTTAGCACCAGTTATAATATTTAATACACATACATTATACAAACATAACTGGTGTTGTCTCCTCCACCCAGATGCTCCAGCGGGCCATCATGTTGGCAGCAGAGAGTCTGCGTGTTTTAGAGGATCAGCTTATTGACTCCAGGCAAAAGCAGGATGTTCGGGTCAGTTCCTCAATATTGAACCTGCATTATGCTAATATAGGCAACTGTCAGCATTTTAACCTCAATGTTTCCTTTCGTTGTTTGTAGGTGGTATTTCGTCCTCCTCTTGACGCTTATGATGTTCTGATCCACCTCGTTCCACAGCAGGTTCCTCTGTTAGCTAAAGCTGTGGATGCTTCTGCCCTCAGTTTCCAGCAGGGCACCTTTAGAGGAGAACCTGCAGCCTCAGGAGGAGCTCTGCCAGTCATCGACTACAATCCGGTCCAGCTCTATCTGTCTGAACTCAGGGTTTGTGTGGCTTTTAATTCACTGTTTGCTCAGTCCTTTTCTATTATGGTCTGTCACATTTTTTTAAATACCATTGTAATCAATCAGATCCATCTTGTACCAATTTTTTTATTTAATTTTTTAAGGATGCGTTTGGAGATCTGGCTCTGTTTTTCCATGACCCATTCGGTGGAACCGTGATCGCTGTGCTGTGGAAGCCAAATGCCTTTGAACCACGACCTTTCAAGGTTTCTCAATTATATTTTTATCTTATATTTACTATTAATATGGTGTCCGAAGTTAAACTACCCCTATTATGCAATTTTAGTTGTCCCTAATTTTGTTTAGGATGTCTAAACATGTTAATTCCCTCATATTATGCAATGCGGCATCAGCTTTTTTCTCCTACTCTCTGAAATGATTTGTACAAGGATCCGATCTCTCTAAAACCTTTTCCAATCATCTGCTACCCAGATCAAATCGAATGGGAGAGCTGCATAAGAAATAAATCATATATACATGAAAGACACTTTTCAAATTTTATTTTTAAGGTCAGGCATGAACAGAGGCATGCTGTGTTTGTATTTATTGAATAATGATGCACCACCAACATGTAATTACCTTCAAGCTCCTTTCACCATAAAACATATTGTATTAGAATGCGAAAGTTTAAGTTCCATTAGAAAATTTTTTTTATAACGAAAACACTTTGATGGGTGTTTTTAAAAAAGGTATCACCAGGAAGCATTTTAGCTTATCAAATATTGAATTGAAATATCATATTTAACTTTTAATATACATTTGTTTTATGTACAGTCGTGGCCAAAAGTTTTGAGAATGACACAAATATTAGTTTTCACAAAGTTTGCTGCTAAACTGCTTTTAGATCTTTGTTTCTGTGATGCTGGGCATGCTCTCAATCAATGTCTGGGCCAAATCCTGACTGATAGCAACCCATTCTTTCATAATCACTTCTTGGAGTTTGTCAGAATTAGTGGGTTTTTGTTTGTCCACCCGCCACTTGAGCATTGACCACAAGTTCTCAATGGGATTAAGCTCTGGGGAGTTTCCAGGCCATGGACCCAAAATTTCAACGTTTTGGTCCCCGTGCCACTTACATATCACTTTTCTGCTCCATCGTGCTGGAAAATGCATTGTTCTTCACCAAACTGTTGTTGGATTGTTGGAAGAAGTTGCTGTTGGAGGGTGTTTTGGTACCATTCTTTATTCAAGGCTGTGTTTTTGGGCAAAATTGTGAGTGAGCCCACTCCCTTGGATGAGAAGCAACCCAACACATGAATGGTCTCTGGATGCTTTACTGTTGGCATGACACAGGACTGATGGTAGTGCTCACCTTTTCTTCTCCGGACAAGCCTTTTTCCAGATGCCCCAGACAATCAGAAAGGGGCTTCATCGGAGAATATGACTTTGCCCCAGTCCTCAGCAGTCCATTCGCCATACTTTTTGCAAAAGATCAATCTGTCCCTGATGTTTTTTTTGGAGAGAAGTGGCTTCTTTGCTGCCTTTTTTGACACCAGGCCATCTTCCAAAAGTCATCGCCTCACTGTGCATGCAGATGCGCTCACACCTGCCTGCTGCCATTCCTGAGCAAGCTCTGCAGTGGTGGCACTCCGATCCCACAGCTGAATCCTCTTTAGGAGACGATCCTGGCGCTTGCTGGACTTTCTTGGACGCCCTGAAGTCTTCTTAACAAGAATTTAACATCTTTCCTTAAAGTTCTTGCTGATCCTATAAATTATTGATTTAGGTGCAATCTTAGTAGCCACAATGTCCTTGCCTGTGAAGCCATTTTTATGCAACCCAATGGTGGCTGCACGCGTTTCTTTGCAGGTCACCATGGTTAACAATGGAAGAACAATGATTTCAAGCATCACCCTCCTTTTAACATGTCAAGTCTGCCATTCTAACCCAATCAGCCTGACATAATGATCTCCAACCTTGTGCTCGTCAACATTCTGACCTGAGTTAACAAGACGATTACTGAAATGATCTCAGCAGGTCCTTTAATGACAGCAATGAAATGCAGTGGAAAGTTTTTTTTCAGGATTAAGTTCATTTTCATGGCAAAAAAGGACTATGCATTTCATCTGATCACTCTTCATAACATTCTGGAATATATGCAAATTGCTATTATAAAAACGTAAGCAGCAACTTTTCCAATCTCCAATATTTATGTAATTCTCAACTTTTGGCCACGACTGTATTTCTATTTATATATTTGTTTATCATCTCTTATTGAAATATGATGTTCTTATCATGTAATGTTTTTATGTATATTGATTTTGCCATGAAATAGCCATAAGTTGCTAATGTGGCAATAAATAAACAAACAACCCAGGCCATATCTGAAGTTCAGATCAGGAGGCTCAGTACTTCTAAAAATAAAGTGATACAAACAGCAAAGATTTGGCCAGTTTTACAGTATCATGCCCTGATCTTTAGTAGTGAATGCAAAGTGTCTTCTCAACATGCTAAAAACACACCAGCTTCTTACATTTTGTGAACAACCAATAAAGAGCATGGGCTGATCTGTTACAAACACATTTTTTTCTTTTGGAAGGCAATAACTTTATCCACCACTTTAGTCTTATATCATATATAATCAGATTTGAATCCGATAGTTTACATTCACAAACAGCTGCATTAAACATTACATGACAAGAAATTAAAAGTTCAGATGCAAAAAGTGCTGTGTGAAATTCTTTTAAAATAAGCATCTTTCTCAGCCTTCTTTTTTTATGTTATTTTCTTTCACTGTAAAGATATAATTGTAAATAAACATGATATTACTGAACGTGCATACAGGAACCTGAGGAAACATTCTAATTTTATAAGAAAAATTAAGATGGCACTTCAAATATCCCCCTCAAAAAACTTAAGTACATTTTAAGTGATTAATTAGTTAAAGTTTTTGACTTGGTATTCTCTCTGTTGTCAGACATCTTTAATGAATGCCCGTCGTGTGGAGATGAACGGAGATGTGGCAACCACGGTGCCAAACGTAGAGGCCATCCTGCAGGATTTCCACATCATTGGGGAGGGACTCGTCAAAAAACTGGAACTAAGGACAGAAAAATGGGTTGTCTAGGATCTGGAAGTGTTTTCTATAGAAAGAACTGTGCATCTGGAGTTTCTGTGTTTACTTGTAACATTAAATATGCTCAATTTGCATTGATTAAATTCTCAGCATCTGCCTTTTAACATGTTTGTATTGGTGTATTTTATAACAAGATTGTTCTCTTTATACAATGTGTGTGAATTACTTTTCTATGTAATTAAGACTGAATCCACCTCTGTAAAGAATGAAAAGGTTATGTTATGCATAACTGAATGTGACGAGACATTTCATTTTACCCCAGAATCATCATCAAAATATAAGTTGAATAAAAACAAAAAAATAGGACCATAAAGATAGAAATTGCTCATATTTTTGTACCATACTTTTTCCAATAGGACATCATGGCATGGTTGCACAGACAGGGCTTAGTCTAAACCAGGTTTAGGCCATAGTTCGATTAGGACATGGAAGTCATTTTTATAAATTTGCCTTGGAAAACCTTACTTGTGTCCATCTTGAGCCAAAACAAAGACACTAAGATGTTTTATGGTCAAAGTTTATGTCAGTTGAAACAGCACATGTAAAACTGGGATCATGAGTGTTCAACACATCTACTGCCAAATGGAAAGTAAAAGAACAATTTTGGGTGTACTTTTTCTATCTGTTATATTTTTCTTCAATCTGATTCTCACCAAGGCTACATTTAAATACATAATATTGTAAAATCAAGAAAGTTAATAACTTGATACATTATGTGTGTATATACGATATTTTAACAAATGTATTATTTTAATAACATTTAAAATTCCTGGGATTTAGATTACTAAGGTGATCGTGTTCAATACGAGGCTTTTTTTCATTTGGTTAACAGTACAGAATGTGTATGGGACCAGTACAGTGCACTTGCATGATAAAGTACTTGTAAGTTCTAATTAATAGGTTTAGAGGTAGTATCTAGTTATTTCCCCGTATATATTATGACAATGATAAGTATATATAATGTGAAACCGGACTGTAAAATGTTTCCCAGTGCTTTGTCTTCAGCAGTATTAACAGTGTCCGGGAGGCGGCGGTATGTATCTGCTTGTTTACGGAAAAGGAAAATGTGAGGTGAATTCTCCGTCCAAAGCAGAACTTGCAAAGTTTTTTTTTTTTTAAACTACATAAAATAATTTAACTAAACCGATCGTCATTCTCGTGTCATGTTTTAATAAAAATGGGTGGTTTCGTTGCACATACGTTACCGCTACTCCCTACTTAAGAAGAATAGAGGCTTTTACAGCTGATAACTTCATCGTGTTTACAAGTCGTTTTTAAGGCTCTGCTAGCGTTTGGATGCACAAACATGCTCCGTGTGTTTGTGCTCTTGATTCTTAACATGAACTCTTACTGCATGTATCTGAACTGGACATCACATGACAGACCCAACATAGTCATGATCATGTCTGACGCCTTCGTAAGTCACTCGTTTTATATAATAAAACTAAAATTCTGGCTGTTTCAATGGAGAGCTTGCGAACTAATAAGCAGACGCTTATGTAACGCAGTTCAGATGAAGTTATCTCAGTATGTTTGTTATTCTGTTTCTGAAGGATGGCAGGTTAACCTTTCAACCAGGCAATAAAGTTGTACAACTCCCTTACATCAACTATATGAGGGAAATGGGCTCTGTTTTTCTCAACTCGTACACAAATTCGCCTATCTGCTGTCCTTCCAGGGCAGGTAGAGTAATACACTGCCTGTGTATATTAATATTTGTGTAACTACCTACAAAACAGGATTAATCATCAGTTAATCACGTTGATGTACTTCTGTGTTGGCAGCCATGTGGAGTGGACAGTTTGTGCATTTGACACAGTCCTGGAACAACAATAAATGTCTTCTTCCCAATGCCACAACATGGATGGACGACTTAGGAAAGAGTGGGTACCACACGCATAGTTTGGGGAAACTAGACTACACTTCTGGGCATCACTCTGTCAGGTGACTTTTATGTGGATCTGAAAATATATTAGAGAGATTGTTCATCCCCAAAAATGAAACTTTCCTCACCATTTACTCACACTCAACTGGTTCAAAGCTTTTATGAATTTCTTTTTTTTTTTTCTTTCTGTTGAACACAAAACAAGATATTCTGAAGTATGTTGGGGGGAAAGCAGTCGTTGACATCCATAATATGAACAAAAATACAAAGAACATCTTAATGATTATTTCCAACATTCTTCAATATGTCTTTCTTTGTATTCAACAGAAGAAAGAAACACAAACAGGTTGGAAGTAGAGGATGAGTAAATGATAGCAGAATTTTCATTTTTGGGTGAACTATCTCTAAGGCAAACTCTCTGACACACACACATAAAGACAGATGTCTTTTATCCTAACCAAGACTACATTTATTTAATCAGAAGAAAAAGTAAGTATTATTGTTAAATATTATTTCTTGTTTTTTTCAGTTGTTATAATCAAATATGTCATTTATTTCTATTTTTGTCAAATAAGTTTTATTTTGCTATTGAATAGACTTACAATAATCACAAGTTCCAGGATTAATTTTCTGATATGCACATAAACTTACAAAAACAAACAAACAAAACAAAAGAACATCCCAACCCCGGTCTGTAAGAATAAAATACAGTGATAAAACAACTTTTTAGTTGATTTCCTCATGAAGTGACAGGAGAAAGGGCCCCAAATCTTTGTCCGATGTTGCCTTTTAAAAGATATCTGGTTTGTTCCAAGTGCAGAGTAGATATCAATTCCTCAAGCCATAGTTTAGCAGTTCAATGTCATTTATTTCTGTAATGGCAAAGCAGACTTCAGTGTCACATAATCCTAATATTATTATTTGCTGATCAGGAAACATTCATTTATTATTATCCATGTTAAAAAAGGTGTTGTGATACATAATATTTGTGTTTGATATATTTGATACATTGCACATATTGATACATGTTTTAGATTCTTTGATGAGCAAAAAGTTCAAAAGAACAATTCAGTTGTAGCTAGCTACTGATCACAAGTCATCCTTGCTGATTCATTGCTTCTGTTTTCTAAGCCATTCTCAAACATTTATCTTGCTGTCAACACTCCCAATTCTAACACCAACACCCTATTTTATTTTCTATTAAAATAGCTCTAATCATTTAACACTATTCATTCATTCATTCATTTTCATTTCGGCTTAGTCCCTTTATTAATCTGGGGTCGCCACAGCGGAATGAACCGCCAACTTATCCAGCATATGTTTTACGCAGCGGATGCCCTTCCAGCTGCAACCCATCTCTGTGAAACATCCATACACACCCATTCACACTCATACACTACGGACAATTTAGCTTACCCAATTCACCTATACCGCATGTCTTTGGACTTGTGGGGGAAACCGGAGCACCCGGAGGAAACCCACGCCAACACAGGGAGAACATGCAAACTCCACACAGAAACGCCAACTGACCCAGCCGAGGCTCGAACCAGCGATCAGCGACCTTCTTGCTGTGAGGCGAACGTGCTACCCACTGCGCCACTGTGAGGCCCCCTCATTTAACACTGTGGACTGTGGGGGAAACCGGAGCACCTGTTGATTGCGCAAATGGTTAAATGTGACAAAATTATATAAATACATAACTGTACATTTAAATAAAGAACTGTTTGGACAGATTAGGCAACCAAATATCTAATCAAGTGTCAGTTCTTTTAACAAAACACATAACCAGCACAAAACATTCATCAAATAAAACATTTGCTTTTGCATGTTTTGAAAAAATCAAAACAGCTACTGTTGAAAAAACCTGCAACTCTTTCAGTAATCGAGTGGAGGCTTGGACCAGAGATGTGTCATTCCTGCTGAGACAGGAGGGCCGTCCGGTCACAGATCTGGTGGGTGATGCGTCCACAAAGAGGGTGATGATAAAAGACTGGAACATCACTGATGCTGCTGTACAGTGGATACGAAACACTACAGCATCTCTCACAGAGCCATTTGCACTGTACCTGGGGCTGAATCTTCCCCATCCATACCGCACAGACTCACTGGGACCCACAGCAGGGGGCTCCACCTTCCGAACCTCCCCGTATTGGCTAAACAAGGCAGGTTGCTTTCCCTTTAGTAGGATTAAACACTGTAAAAAATAAAAAGTTGACTCAACTTAAATTTGTAAGGCAACTTAATGCAGAGTTTTTGCACAGTGCCTTACAATTTAAAGTTGAGTCGACTTTTTTACAGTAAAGGCATAGCTCACCCACAAATAAAAGTCCTGTCTTCATTATAAAGTTTCCAATGCTGAAGAGATTTTGAAAAAGATTGGTAAGCAAACACCCTCTGGTACCTGTTGACTTTCAAAGATATATATAGGGACTGGATTTTGATGGGTAAGCTGTCCCTTTAAAACATTATATTTGAATCTAAAGAATCTGAAGAAAAAAAACACAAAGTAAAACAGACTGTCCGCTTTGTTGCGAAACAATCTTGTCTTTTGGATTAATGTTGTGACATTTCCACAAATGGGCAAGCAGGAATTCCATATAGAAATTTGATACATTGCAATAGATGCAAAATACATCTATGACATACAACTTCATGTTTGGATTCCATATGTATAATTTTTATGGCATATATCCAGCCTATATTTCAAAATATTGCAAAATCTATGATTTTTTGATTATGATTTTTTTCAACTATTGGAATTACTAATACGTACATATATGTTCATATATGTACTGTATGGCCATATATCAGATTTATGTTTGAGATTAAAACGTACCATAATCTAGTTAATTACTCTTATTTAACCATTTCAAGAGTGATAATCCCATGACGGACACTTTTATATTTGTGTAACATTTGTGTACACCTTTTGCTATTTTTTTTCATTAATTGTAATAAAGCTGGAATAAAATAAATCATAAATATTACATTAGAAACTGAAACCATACATTTTAAATATTTGAAATGTTGCAACTATCTTGGCAACTAACTGAAAAAAGTGAAGTACTAGAGTTACTGAAATAAAAAGAAATAAGAGTTAAAAATGTTTTTAAAAACTAATGCAATTGCCAAAAAAGCCCTAAACTAAAATTAAAATAACAGACTAAGCTAATTCAATGCATTAGTAATAAATATATGATATAATAGTATTAAATTAAAACTGGAATCAAATAAAATATATTTTATGCATATATTTTGGATCATTTATATATTAATTAGTAATTGTCACAGATTTTGTCCAAATGGTTTATTGAAGTGCATTTCTGCCAAAGCATTTTTAAAAATGGGACATCAATTCACCTCTCAAAGTTTACATCTCACAATCTTTTTTAATAATTATGACTTTATTTATAACAGTTATGGGTTTATAGACTTTAATCAAATTTTCTGAATTGTGGGATGTTAATTTCATTGCTAAGCATTGCAAAATTCTAACTTACAATTCTGAGAAGAAAATATTGTATTGTGAAATCTTAACTTTAGATTGTGAGAAAGGGGGATTAATTTTTATTACAAGCTTTAATTAATACCATTGTCTTCACTAATACTTCGCTCTCTTCTCTCAAAGGTTTCTTACAATCAAGTGTCTGTTCCAAAGTGGCTGCGGTTTGAAGATATGCACCCTGTGGATTACTACTCCACCGTCACTAAAAATTGCAGTGGCCACTTCACAGGAGAAGAAATCAGAAACATAAGAGCCTTTTATTATGCGATGTGCGCTGAAACAGACGGCATGTTGGGTAAGCAGCCAGAGCATGTCTAAGTGCTGTTTTGTCTCTGGGTTTGATGTGATGACGTACGGTCATTGTGTGTCTGCAGGTGAGGTAATGGCGGCTCTCAGAGACACTGGCTCGCTGAACAACACAGTTGTTCTTTTCACGTCAGATCATGGCGATCTAGCCATGGAACACAGGCAGTTTTATAAGATGTCCATGTTCGAGGGCAGCTCTCATGTTCCTCTGCTCATAATGGGTCCAGGAGTGAAGTCTGGCTTTGAAATCAGTCTACCTGTGTCACTAGTGGATATATATCCCACTGTGCTTGGTAAGGGTGGTATTAATTCTAGTATTAGCATAATATATTGTTATATTTGTGACTTTTTCAGCAATGATGGTTTCCCATATTGATTTTTTAAAATAAATCTTTTGTTTCACCCAAAAATGACATTTTAGTTATTAATTACTCACCCTCATGTTGTTCCAAACCCATAAGAAACTTTGTTCATCTTTAGGACACAAATTAACATTTTTAAGATTTAATCCAAGAGCTCCCTCATCTTCCATAGACATAGATCTCCCAGAAAAGGGAAATGCCAAAACCTCCAATGTGATTTCAGTGGTTCAACTATAATCATTCTAAGCACCAAGAACACTTTTGTGCACCAAAAAAAGCTGTGAAAAAACCCCCAGATTTCTTCACCGGTGTCTTCTGTGTCAGATCAGGATGCTCTTTTACTATGGGCTGATGACTCTTAACAGCAATGCGTCATACTGCCTGTAGTAAATGGCACCCTGATTATATTACAGATTATATTACCCATATTTACAGCACTCATATTTGAAGCGAAGTAAGCCTTTGTCAAGTATGGTTTTTACCTATACTTGAAATTGGTTGGTTGGTCCTCTGCTTTTAACCTATCCAAGTGCACACTCACATTTTGAGTGAGGAGTGAAAGCACACACACACACACACAAAGTGAGCATACACCCAGAGGAGTGGGCAATTATTGCTTCCAGCGCTCTTGGAGCAACTCCGGGGCACCTCAGCTGGGTATCGAAGTTGGTCAGAGTGAGGCTCATTCACTTCTCCATCTTCAATTTCTGCCAGGACAAGGAAAACGGACCTTTGGGTTTGATTACAGTTGAAACACTGAAGTCACATGAAATGATTTGACAATGTTATTGTTTCATTTTTGGACTGATGTCTATGAAGGATGAGAGAACTCTTGAATTTCATCTAAAATATCCTTATTTGTGTCCCAAAGACGAATTACGATCTCAGGGGGTTGGAATAACAAGAGGGCGAGTCATTAATTACAGAATTTTCATTTTAAAAATCAACTAATCCTTTAAGGCACAGGTGTCAATTCCAGTTCCTGGAGGGCCGCAGCTCTGCACAGTTTAGTTCCAACCCTGCTTCAACACACTTACCTGTAGGTTTCAAACACACCTGAAGGACTCAATTAGTTTGATCAGGTGTGTTTAATTAGAGTTGGAACTAAACTGTGCAGAGCTGCGGCCCTCCAGGAGCTGGAATTGACACATGTGCTTTAAGGCTTTGTCTAAAGTTCAACCCTGTTCCTGGAGATCTGGTTTCCTGCAGAGTTCATCTGTAACCAAGATCAAACACACCTGTCTTTAATTACCAAGTGCTCCTTCAGATCCTACTTAGGCCCTGTTTACCCGACGTTATAAAAGTACACTGCTGTTACCCTACGTGTCCTCACGTCCTCGGGAGTTCGTTATAAACTTGCGAATTCTGAACTTACAGGGAACGGATGCTAGTCACTTTTATAGCGTCATTCATCTTAACAATAAAATCAAAAAAGTTGGTTTATTTGTGTTTGATCAGGGATGGAGCTGAACTCTGCAGGAAGGCAGATCTCCAGGAACAGGGTTGAGCACGCCAGGTATAAGCCATGAACTCAACCAACCAGCTATGAAATGAATCACAGCATAACAAACATTGATTTGAAGTAATATACAAAAACTGAGCAACAGTATACAAGTCAATGGCTTTAACAATCAGATTTACAGTATGGATATATTTGTGATTTGCTCTGTTCCACTTTCCGTCTACCCTGATGAAAGAAACTATCTCAGTGCAGGATGCTGCCATCACCATGCTTCACTGCTGGGATGGTGTTGTATATAGGGGATGAGTGGTGCCTGGTTTACTCCAGACATAATGCTTGGACAAAAGATTCACTTGGCAAGAGAGTTTTGTTTCTCACAATCTGGAAGTTCTTTAGGTGCTTTTTTTCCTTTTTCAAAATTCCAAGCAGGTTTTCACTCACTGAGGAGAGGATTTGAATCTGTTCACTCTGACATAAAGCCCAGATTATTGAAATATTGGTCATTTTAATCCATCAGTAAGTTTCTCCCATTTTCTAATATGATCATGGAGTTTAGCCAGTTTGCTAGGAAGAGGTTGTTCCAGTACCTTCTATTCCCCAAATCAGCTTCTTAACAGATTCCTTTGCACTACAGGCTGGTTCTATCACCTAATGGGTTGGTTTTTGGACCAATACAGATTTTACCTGTACTTTATGTTGACAGGTGTGTGCCTTTCCAAATCTTCATTCAGCCGCAACCCAGTACTGGAAAATACCCATACACTTTCTCATTCACACACATAAATTATGGTCAATTTAGTTTATTCAATTCACCTATACCGCATGTCTTTGGACTGTGGTAGAAACCTACGTGAAAACGGGGAGAACATGCAAACTCTACCTTCTTGCTGTGAGGCGACAGTGCTAACCACTGAGCCACCATGTCGCCCCTTTGCAAATCTTACCAAGTCTTTTTTTAATGCCACCAATTTAATTATTAAAACATTAAACATAAATTAAAACATTAAATTAAAACATATCAAAGATGAATAATCTGACACTGAAACCTGAGCTCTTTTTAATGCCACAGAAAAAGTAAGTACTATGAATACTTTTGAAACTCACTGTAAATGTGTTTTTTTTTACTCGAATCTCACTAATCGGAAGTGATGTTCTAATGGGTCTTTAATGATGGGTAAAAAAAGTTTTTAAAAATCTAGACCAAAATCTTAATTCACCCTAAATGTATTATTATTACACAATTACAAAAAATAAACATTGACAAAAATGCTGCACAAAACCAAACTATTTGCATGGAAAATGGAAATTAATATAGATATCATATGGATAGATAGCATGATATAGTACAATTTCTGTAAATTCAGTCAGTTAATAGTTTATATATATTGACCACAAGTAAAGGATTATTTCTTTTTTTTATATTTTATGATCATATTTATCCATTAATTTAGAACTTCAGGGCAAAGGTTTGGTTAAAAATGTAGAAATATAAAATGCATTTTAATAAAACATGAAAGACTTTTCAAAAACTAATGATTACACGTCCAACTTCAAAATAAAAAAGCTAAATAAAATGTAAACATTGCACTTTCACGATTGCAGAAGTATTGCCGTAAACAACATATTTTGTGACACCACAAAATAAACAATAGAGCATAATATGAAATAATAAGACTTTTTGTTTTGTCCATACGATACATATATTCATATCGCACAGAGTGATAAGAAAGATACAATTTTATAAACATTATGCTCTCAAAAAGTTCTGAATAAGAACTATTAAAATCACTTTCATTTTCTTTATGCAAATATGTGTTTGTTTTTATGAATTATGACCTGGCAATGTCATCTGTTTCCATCCTCTCTGTGTGTTTTTGTTAGATCTTGCTGGTGTCCCACAGACAGGGGGTCTCAGTGGTCACTCCCTGATCCCTCTGATTTCTCGAGTCAGCATTCAGCCGGCTGATCCTCATCCTGCCTGGGCGTTCAGTGAATATCATGGTTGCAACGCCAACGCCTCCACTTATATGCTGAGAATTGCTGAGTGGAAGTACATCGCATATGCAGATGGCTTGACCGTTCCTCCACAGCTCTTCAGTGAGTTTCATTTGCTGAAGATATCTTACAAAACATAATCATCTGCACAACAAGGATATGATGTCCTTGTTATGATTTATACAGATGAAGTCCAAACTATTAACCCTTTTTTTATATTTCCCAAGTGTTGTTTAATGTAGAAAAGATGTTTTTCAACACATTTTTTTAAACGTGACAGTTTTAAAGGGGACCTATTATGCTTCTTTCTACAAGATGTAAAATAAGTCTCTAATGTCCCTAGAGTGTGTATGTGAAGTTTTAGCTCAAAATACCACACAAATAATGTTTTATATCTCTTTGAAACTGCCCCTTTTAGGCTTTGATCCAAACTGTGCCATTTTGGTGACTGTCGCTTTAAATTCAAATGAGATTGTGCTCCCAGACATCTGTTCACAAGGGGGTGAAGATATAAATGCCTGTGTCACCATAGCCACAGATTGACAACTCTAATGGCGGATGGCTGCTTCTCACTCAGGGCTGTTTATGCTAATGAGGAAGAGATGGTCACTAATGGGCGGGGCTTTCCCCCTCTGATGACATGTATAAAGGGCGAATATCAAGTGTTTCTTTTTTATCAAGTGTGATTATAAAAATTAGAATTAATAAATTTTTTCCATTAGATGCTGGATATATTTACAGAATGTTGCCACACAGCTGTGTTTAAACCCCTTATAAAACAGACTTTTGCATAGTAGGTCCCCTTTTATAACTAACTTCTAATAACTAAATTGTTTTGTCTTTGCCTTGATGACAGTGCATAATATTTTACTCGTTATTTTTGCAAGATACTAGTATTCAGCTTAAAGTTGAATTTAAAGGCTTAAGCAATTAACAGCCTTAACTAGGTTAATATGTCAAGTCACTGGACAATGGTGGTTTGTTCTAAAGCCAATCGAAAACAATTATATCTTAAGGGGGGTAATAATATTATATAAAAATAGTTTATAAAAATTAAAAACTGCTTTATTCCAACCAG
>CAIGQW010052735.1:2189645-2209187 GCA_903798125.1 Danio choprae | reverse complement strand
AATATTGTGAATAAGTCTTTGCTCTGTCAAACATCCTTTGCCAGATTTTTAAAAAAGAATTCAATCACAGGAGCGCTAATAATTTCTCCTTCAGCTGTGTATATATGACAACTGTCCTAATTTATCGGCTTTGAATTTTCTCTCCTACAGACTTGTCCAAAGATGAGTCAGAATTGAGAAATGTTGCATCACATTTCCCTGATGTATGTCAGGATTTGGATAAGCTGATGAGGTCCATTGTGGATTATCCCAGTGTTTCAAAATCTGTTCACCGCTACAACAAGCAGCAGTTTCTGGAATGGAAGCAAAGTCTGGGGGACAGGTACTCTCAGGTCATAGCCAGCCTGCGATGGCATATTGACTGGCAAAAAGATGCCAAATCTTATGAAAGAGACATTGATGAGTGGCTATTAGGGTTGGACTGACCATCTGGTTTTTGTTTTTTCATGCAAAAATAAGAGACCATTTCTGTTCCTGTTTGAAACTAATCAATTGGTTTTTAAAGTTGTGATTTGTCATGTTTTTAAAGATATTAATTTAATTATTAAAATAAATGCACAGCCCTTAGAACTCTACAGTGATTTAAAAATCTTAAGTGTCAAGTCAACAGAGATAAATTCATGATTTTTTTAAAGCAGCAGAGGTTGACAAAATGCTGCACAACTTAGAAAAATATTGTACACTATAAATAAATAGCAAAATGAACAATACATTTAAAAATGTAATAATGTAATTTGTGCAATAAATTATGAATATAAATGGTAGAAAATAGGCTTATTTTTCTTTGTGCAAACAAAATTAGATTTTTTTTTCTTTTCTTTTTTTTTCTTTTTCTTTGCTTTATTTAAAAAAAGATATTGTTGTTTATTTTATTTTGGGATGAAATATGACCTGAAACAAAATAAGCTTTATTTTATTGTTGCAAAATAAAAAGGAAATACAAAATTATAAAATAAAATGTGCAAAATAGCGCAAAAAACAAAAACTACAACAACAACAACAACTACTACTACTACTACTACTACTAATAATAATAATAATAATAATAATAATAATATTAATAATAATAATAATAATAATGAGGCGACTTGGTGGCGCAGTGGGCAGCACTGTCGCCTCACAGCAAGGTCACTGGTTCGAGCCTTGGCTGGGTCAGTTGGCATTTCTGTGTGGAGTTTGCATGTTCTCCCCGTGTTCGCATGGGTTTCCTGCAGGTGCTCCGATTTCCCCCAATCCAAAGACATGCGCTATAGGTGAATTGGGTAAGCTAAATTGTCCATAGTGTATGTGTGTGAATGAGAGTGTGTGGATGTTTCCCAGTGATAGGTTGCACTGGAATTACTTTTTATTATTATTATTATTATTATTATTATTATTATTATTATTATTATTATTATGTATTTATTTATTTGACTCATTC
The DNA here is from genome assembly GCA_903798125.1 of Danio choprae. Classification (NCBI taxonomy): domain Eukaryota; kingdom Metazoa; phylum Chordata; class Actinopteri; order Cypriniformes; family Danionidae; genus Danio; species Danio choprae. The sequence continues at coordinate 2,207,767 of CAIGQW010052735.1, read as the reverse complement.
CTAAAGGTGATTAACAAATGGAGGTGATAAAGATATGTAATTCTTCTTACCACCGAAAGGGGGTGATATTGAAAAGCTCAAACTTTAAAACCCAGAAGACAACCTGAAGAGTGTGTGAGTACAGGCGACAACAGACACGGTGTCACAAAACAACAGTGTATTTTGCAGTAGACGTGCAGTGTTGAGGCTTTACTTCTATCGCAGCACAGGTCACGCGACTGGTCATTGTTTTGGAGTAAAGCTCAAATGTGGACTTTGACAAACTCGATCGATACATTGACCTCTCCGCTGCATGTCGTCATTAGTTTGATCAGATGTTTGATACGGGAGTAGGATGGGCTATCGCACCTGGCACTGTTTACATCAGACCGTGAGCGATTTTCGAGTTGGTGTTTTGTCCATCTAAACTTTCAAACGATCTAGTCAGTTTAGGGACAGGACAACCGCGGAATTTTTGCCCTCAGTTTTCCTGATGTCGGACTGCAGTTCCTCGGGTTCAGATGAGGATTTGGACCCGGAGTCTGAGCTGCTGGACGAGCTCGGCGGCAAGCTCAGCAAGGTAATATAAACACGAGATTACTGTAAAACAAAACACTTTTACAACTTTTAATAGTGAGAGACAGTTATTATACTTTGTGTTGCAGATATTAAAGTTAGTTAACTTACTTTCATTTGCTTATGTGTGGCTGAAGCGTCGCAACTTGCTGGAAGTTTTGTGATTGCGCATTTATGCCGTACCAATCAAATCAAACACACGGGCGATGCCTGAATCGTAAATGAAACGTCTTTCGAAAAGAATCGTTTCTATGAATCAGGTGAACTATAGTGACAGTTGATGTAAATCAAATCGTAACTGAATCAATTCGAGCAGTTCTCGTGTCTCGCATATCCGTGTTTTCGTTTCAGTATTTTATTAACACTCGTAAAAAACTTGTGAGTCAAGAAATGTGAAAAAACTAAAACAGTAACTTACCGTCACAGAATTTTCACAACAAAACAAAATAATTTCCATTATAACAAATCATTACGATTTGATTATTTCTTTTTTTTTTCCCCAGCATTAATCGTATATGATAATTTTTTTATAGTTCAAATTTACTTTTTGAACGTTTTTTTTACGTGTGTAATGTAATGGTTCTTATTCAAATGTAAGGCCTTTAATGTGAATATATAAATGCGTTTCTTTGTTTAAATGTTAAATATGTAAATTACATAAATTATTTTGCAGTTTATATTTCCTGAGTTTGGAGTGCAACTACAAAATTTAACTCAACTACACGTCCTTACCTAATAATCATACTGTACATGCATGTATTTTATATTCAAGCTCATTTGTGTCAACAAAATGCAGCCGTTTGCTTTTTTTGAAGGATAGTTGACTCAGGAATGAAAATTTGCTTTTTGTTTATCCACACATGTAGGCTTTTCCGCCCTAATTTTTCACACTCACCCATTTTTCATTAATAAAACATTAAATGAGGTTTTCTAGCTAAGCTTGTTGCCCTTAGTAATTCACAAAAAGGTAAGTCAATGGCTACATCACTTTTAAAGTAAAAGGAAAAAAAAACTAGCCTATGCAGGCAAAACAAAAACAATACATGTGACTTCTGGTAATATATTAATTTGCAAATGCTAATTTATTTATTTTTTTTACATTATTTGTCTTTGTTATTTGTATTCATCTATCCACAGAGCACAAGCTTCCTATTACATAATGAAATTAAACTGTTTATGCTATGATTATAGCCATTTTTGCTGACATTAAATCATATATGAATAACCTGTGAAAAATCACACGAACATAATCTTAGATTTTATGCGTTTTGAATACTAACAAATGCAAGCAAGTATCGTTTTTATTACAATTAGATTTCTCACCTCAGTGTATCATCAGGAACCATGGTGAATATTAATTTGTATTGCCTGTATGTGCTTTATTTTACCCACAAAGTTCTGGTAGATGTTGAGTTTTTTTTTTTTTTTTTTTCAGTCACCATGTTACACACATCTTGGATGGCCTTAGCGTGGCCAATATTAAATGGATAGTTCACCCAATTTCTCATTATTTACTCTCCCTCAAGTGGTTTCAAACCTATATACTTTTCTTTCTTCTGTTGAACACACAAGAAGATATTTTGAAGAAAGCTGAAAACCTGTGACCATTGACATCCATAGTATGAAAAACAAATACTAAGGAAGCCAATGGTTACAGGTTTTGTATCGAACAAAAGAAAGAAACTCAAAGGTTTGAAACCAGTAAAGGGTGAGTAAATGATGACAGAATTATCTTTTTTTTGGGTGAACTATCCCTTTAGCAACAAATATTCATTTTTATAAACTCCCCCTTTAAGTTTTTTGTTTTTTAAGAGTGTATACATTCAGCTCTTATAAGTTGGGCAATAGAAGTTAAACCCAATAAAACCACTTAAATCTTGGATAGAAAATAGGTTTGGATAATGTCTAGGTGAAGTCTCCTGTTGTACTTTTTAAGCTTGAACTTTTATAAATGGTTAATCTTTAAGTTGCTACAAGTTTGAGGGTTGCAGAGATAAGTAAAAACCACATGATATAAAGCATGAAATGAGTTAACTAACTCTTTGTTCGTCTCCAGTGGACAAACTACATTCATGGCTGGCAGGACCGCTGGATTGCGCTGAAGGGCAATATTCTCAGTTACTACAGATCAGCAGATGAGAAGGAGTTTGGCTGTAGAGGGTCCATCTGTCTTAGCAAGGCTGTCATCACAGTAAGACATCCTGTTATATTTATCTGCATCATTGTCAAGGGCTTTTCTTGATAGTGGTATCTTGATTTCGCACTGATGCCAGTTGTTGATATGAAGCACAGTGTGAAAATATTTGAGCTGTAAAGCTTCCTGCTCGTGATGTACTGTTTATCCGTCCGCTGTAGTAAGCGGGAAGCTGTCCTACTTGTTTTGGGGGTTTCTCTTGAATAGCCTGATTGTTTCAAGGTGGACAGAAGATGAGGTTGATTGGAAAATACAAGGGTACTTAACTGCTTACTTTGAAAAGACAAATTATCCATAATAAACATCCTGCAAGACCACATCTCTCCTTTTTTTTTAGCCTTAACAGACAATAGACCTTAGTCGGTGTTGGTGCCATATTTCATTTTTGGTTGGCTGGAAAATGAGTTAAAATGAGCCTTCAAGTGGAGATTTTTCATAATTATAAGCATGATAGTGCTTATAATAGCAGCTGTAAAATATTACAAAGAGGTAGGAATATGAAATATAACTGGTATAGGGCCTAGATGGTTTCATCCAAAGTTGCGAATTTAATGTGCTCAAAAAATTAAGCATCATTTTCATCCCATGTGTTGTAGAGAAAAAAGTAATCAGTTGATAGGAATTTGTCGCAAATAATTACTACTATTAATAATATTACTATTATTTCCGTAATAGAAATAGAAATATATGCTAACGGGGAAACCATTGTAGCTCTAATTTTTTGATTTTGCAACCTTTTTTCCTGCCGATACACCAAATTTTTTATTGAGGGACACTTTGTTGTCTCTACCAAAACTGATAAACAGTGACATTCTGTTGGAAATAAGAGATGCGTCGCCAAATGCACCAAAAGCAAAGAAAAGAAGTGTTCAACCAGCAGTGTACTTTACAAGAACACTGGCCAGCTCTGTGGAATCCATTGAGAAACGCTTGAGTTAATTACAGAGCCCTCTGATGCTAACCACTTCTTAAACTATGTTAAAGCCTAAAGACTTTTAAACTAGTTTTAACAGTGCTGTCATTCTGCACAACACTGAAGCAGAAAACAGCTGAAACATTGTGCAACAGCAATCAGGTTAGAAGGCTTTTTGTTCCACAAATCACCAACTGTTACCAGAGTTTTACTTTAGTAACACTAGTGTCAGATTACACTATTATGTATTGTCGATTACGATTATGTGAATTTGTTTAGATACAATGTTTCTGTTGATGTGTCAGGGGTACTTTTGGATATACATGTAGTGTCGACTTTGAAATGAAAAAAATAAGTCAGTTTCCCAGTAATATTTGAACGTTGTTGAGCTCATCCTTAAACACCGCTGATTGGCCATCATGTTCACATGCTCAACTGATATGACTGTTATTGGCTGTGAAGATTAGGGCTGCACAATACTGAGAAAATATGCAATATTGTTGTTCAGTGTTGCAATAACAGCATTTCTTACGATATAACTAACTTTTTTAAAAATGCTGTTTTATCAGCAGATTTTAAGAAAAAATGATGTAATGATCATACAAAAATAACAAGTAAGACATATTTTTCTCCGCTAATTAAATTTAAACAAAAATCATTTAGACTTTAAAACACTACAAATGACTGAAAACCTGATTCTTATTTGCTGTTGCCATTTTCCTCGCTTGTCTCTTAGCCATTAGTTTTTATGTTCAGCTCTAGGTTCGCCTAAAAGCACCTGCTGGGGAGGTGTGGCAAAAGATAGCAAATGCCTGATTGATAAAGTAAAGTAGTGTTGATAAAGATGGTAAAGTCCTAAAATCTGATTGGTCAGATTTTAAAAAGCCTCTATTATGCATTACAAAATGTCATATTTTGGTTTTGGGAGTCTCCAACAGCAGGCTGATATGCATGCAAGTTCAAAAACACCTTCATTGTCTTATAATATGTATTTATTTTTACCTAATTATCCCAACGACTCCCATATGATTCGTTCAGCGATTCATTTGTTCCCAAACCCCTCCTTAGCGCGTAGCTAATCTGCGCTGATTGGTCCAACCCAGTCTGTTGTGATTGGTCGACTGCGTTCAGTGTGAGACAGAGAGAAATGCCCAGCACAGCAAGTAGTCAGAGTCCATGCAGAGTGTATGTGTGGGCCCAATGCAGGAGTGCATTAAAGCAATGCAGTTTCACACCATCATATTGCTCTATTCTTAACCATAAGCAAATACAGTGACACACATTCAGTATTAGTCCACACAGTGGGAAAAGCTGAACTATTTTGAAACTTGACCACCGCACAAGTGTAGGAACACTTGATGGTGGCCATAGCAACGACAAACAGCAGTAGATGGTGAGCTCACAAGCGCATTTAAATCCGTAAACAAAGCGGCATGCGTCGTGTTTTCAATGTGATTTTAGACGTGATGAGAATACAAAAAGTTAACCAGATACAGTACAAGCGGTTACAAGTAACAAAACACAATTAAATACATAATTTGCAAACGAGAAAACAAGGAGGCAACCATTTTAATCGCACTTACTTACACTTGTGAAATGGAGGAAGAAACTGATCCATGAAATGTGTACTGTAAAGTTCATGTCAAGGTCTGACAAAGTCCCATACATCAATAGTCTTTTCTGATCCTTCCTTTAACAAACCGCCAACGATTCCCTTGTTGTAAGTGTTTAGATCGCTGAAGCACTCGTCAGAAAAATGACAGGAACTCAGCAGAAAGCTGGGTCTATAATGCTGAGGTATTTTTGCAAAAATAAACTCATGTTTGGGTAGGGAAAACAACACTAACTTTCCCTCACACTTCAGAGCACAGGGTCTTCGCAACATGATTCAACTGGGATATGCTACAGTGTTTGTGGGCGGGGCCAGGGGTTTCAATTTTCCCGGGTCTGCGCGCAGCCAATGGGTGGGGCTTGAATTCCGTATTGACATCACGCTGGGATGGCTAAAGACTCGTTACCGTGGCGATTTGTTCAAACCACTGTGAGTCACTCTTTTATAGATGAATCAATAGTTTTAAACACTGTGCACTTTCAAATTTAAGCCATAGCTGGATATTTCACTTCGCTTCGCTTCAAGGTCATTTTCAAAAACCCATAATAGGGGCTTTTTAATAAACAACCTATGCATGCAACACACAAATGCTTGGCACAAAAAAATAATTAAATTTAATGCACTTCTCTGTGATATGGATATTGCATATACTATTATCGCGTTAAGGATAATGTTTCAATATATTGTGCAGCCCTTGTGAAGGTCATTGGTTTACCTCTCTTTACCGCTGTTCACCAAGTGCAAACACAGATACACGGACACTGGAGCATTTCAAAGCCACGTCAATCAACTGATCTGTCTATGAGCTGACATATGGATCGACGCAGCTTTAAAATGCTTTTGAAATGTTGTCCGTCCTGTAAAAGCTCTTACAATTTTTACGGATGGTACTGTTTTTGTAATTGTTAATAGATTTGGACTCCAGCTTAATCTAGGATAAAATATATATTTCATTTAGAAAACTTGTAATATCAATAATTTGGCATGTGCTCCTTTACTAAATCAGGTGTTGGTGCCAACATCTGTAGAAGTTAGTGACACTGCTGCTAGTGCTTTAAAAGTTTGGAGCTCACTTTTCCTACATAATAAAAGACTTGTGTCTCAGAGCACACAGATGATAGACAAAATAAATGCTGTCATGTTATGTTGCATGGGTGTGTAATTTTGCGTAACTGTTCCGGGACATCATTTAATCATATCGTTTTGATGACAGGCTTTCACTCAGACATTTTAGAATGGGGGAAAAAATGGTCTGTTGGTCAAATCACACAGTTTTTGATGAAAAGTCATGTAAGTGTTTTATATTCGTTTAATTGATATTGTCTATTTCTATCAGGGTTTTTTTTATGTTTTCTTATTGTGTTAATAAATGGCCTCAGTCATAAATGATGTACCTTTTCATATTTACATGCATTTTCTATTGGATATCCTAAAGATATCCTCATACAAGGATTGAAAGAGAGTTGAATCAACATTAAACTGAATATTGAATAATGACACTACTGTCTTCGGTGTAAGCTATAAAGCAGTTCTACAGAAACCGTTTCATAATTCATGACTTTTGCATTTTATGTAATTTAATCAACATTAAACCAGAGATCTACATAATTCAATTCAATTCAAGTTTATTTATATAGCGCTTTTTACAATGTAGATTGTGTCAAAGCAGCTTAACATGTTCTAGTAAAGTCCAGATTTCAGAGTTGAAGTTCAGTTCAGTTCAGTCTGGTTTAAATTTCATTGCTGAAAGTTCAAACACTGAAGAGCAAATCCACCAAAGCGCAGCTCCACAAGTCCCGATCCGAGCAGGCCAGTGGCAACAGTGGCGAGGAAAAAAACTTCACCAATTGATGAAGTGAAGGGGAAAAAAAACCTAGAGCGAAACCAAGCTCTGTTGGGCACAACCATTATTCTTCTGGCCAAACGTCCTGTGTGGAGCTGCAGTCTAGGCGCCGGAGGCTGGAGAAGCTGGACGTCCATCGTGGAAAAGCTGCAGATGTGGGTAGGGCACCGGTGGGAAGTCAGGCTGGCCCACAGGATCAATGCGTGGACTCGTTTGTCACTGTGGCCTTTCAGGAATCAGTCTCCTGCACTCCATTCCTCCATGACCACCACAGCATCAGCTCGGGATACGGCCTGGTCCAGCATACCTTGGGATCATCTCTTCACAGGTCTTAGATCGCATCAATGGCACTGCATAGTCTGTAGGGGCCTCGGGATGAGTATCCCCAGGTGGAAATAGAAAATAAAGAAAATAATTAGCGTAGCTGCTGTTCATAGTGTATTTGAACGAGATGCAAAAATGGATTGTTATAGATGAAAATAGCAGTTATATAAACAAACATAGAAACAAACATGTAAAGCATATGAGAGTTTCTAACACAATGTCTGGCGCATTAAGACAGGAGGTGTGTGTTCTGCAAGTGGTTGTCAAGCCAGCTCACCTGTGTGGAGCACACTTATGCATCAAACCGTTATGTGATGCATTGAGTGTATGCTTTACTAAAAAGATAGGTCTTTAATCTAGTAATAGTTTTAAACTAAGAGAGTGTGTCTGAGCCTCGGACATTATCAGGAAGGCTATTCCAGAGTTTAGGAGCCATAAATGAGAAGGCTTGACCTCCTTTACTCGACTTTGCTATTCTAGGTACTACCAGAAGCCCTGAGTTTTGAGATCTTAAAGAGCGGGTTGGATTGTAACAAGACAGAAGATTAGTTAGATAAACAGGAGCTAGATTACTTAAAGCTTTATAGGTAAAAAGCAATATTTTATAATCAATATGGAACTTAACAGGCAGCCAGTGTAAGGAGGATAAAATTGGGGTGATATGATCATATTTTCTAGACCTGGTAAGAACTCTGGTAGCAGCATTTTGTACTAGCTGAAGTTTATTAAAAGAGGATGCTGGGCAACCAGCGAATAGAGCATTACAGTAATCCAGCCTAGAGGTCATTAAAGCATGAACTAGCTTTTCTGCATCTGAGATGGATAGCATATTTCATAACTTAGCGATATTTCTCAGATAAAAGAAGGCAGTTTTTGTGACATGAGAGATATGATTTTCAAAAGTTAAATTGCTGTCTAATATATCGCCCAGATCTTTTACAGTAGAGCTAATGCTAACTTTGTATCCCTCTAATTGCAGGTCGAGTTGTGAGATCTGCTGTGTACAGGATTTAGGCCCAATAAGTAATAATTGTGTTTTGTCTGAATTTAAGAGAAGAAAATTGTTGGTCATCCAGTATTTAACATCTTTAATACACTCAGTTAGCTTAGACAGTTCAGATGTCTCATCAGGTTTTGTTGAAATATATAATTGGGTATCATTTGCATAGCAGTGAAAGCTGATCCCGTGTCTTCTAATAATGTCTCCCAGGGGTAGTAGCATGTATATTGTAAAAAGCAAAGGGCCTAAAACCATATGACACCATCATATGGTGATCTTCATAGGGCTGCTTTAAAGTTGACCTCAACAATTTCATAACTGATACATTTTTAGCATCAACACTTTCATTATCCTCTGTTAACATGAATATACTTTGAAACAATTTTTAAATTATGTATAGTGCTATATAAATAAATGAGACCCCGCTTATCAGAGAGTTTTATTTTTATCAGAACTCTAACTTGCACAAAAGTTTGAGTTTCCAGTCAGCAGAGTCAAAACAATCTAGCCTTTATCCCAATCTTTGTGAAAATTATTTTAAAAGAATCGCTTTTTAAATTTATCTCAGTTAATTTAATTTATGTTGCTGTATGTCATTGAGCTGGACTTATGCAAGTAGTGCAGGTGGTTCAGGTGCAGAGGTTTTGGCAGTAAAACTACATGGAAACTTCCAACAAAGCTGCATTGTAGCGCACTATGTCTTTAGCTTGACACACTGTTGCTACATTGTTCTGGTATTGAGTGATTTGAAGTAGTTTTGAGGATTAGAACCGGAGAGCAGAACGACAGGAATGTCCTGTGATGTGTATATCTCATTGTGAAAAGAATAATCTGGGAGCAGTTCTCACTTTTCCCGTTCCAATAAAAATGAGCGTGTGTAAAGAAAACAAACCAGTTTGAATGTGCTGCCCTTACATTCACAATGCTTCTATCCCAGATGACATTATAGTGGATGTTCTTTTAAGGATGTATAAAGGATGTTCTTTTGTGTGGAAATATGAACTTGGTTAAAGATCACAAACAGTTTGGATGTAGATCAGGATCTAAAAGAATATTTTTCAGAGTCCAGTTGGGATGCGTGTCTGTGAAACCAGGCTTTAAAGAAGGCTTGAAAACCCTGGAAGTCTTTGAAGTCAGTCTGATCCCAGAGTCCCCTCTGGAATGTGTGCGTTTGGTTGATTTCAGTGCGTTTGAGCAGGAGAAGACCGTGATGAACTGATAATAACAGCCGTTTCTCAAAGACTGCTTGAATTCAGAAACTCCTCTGGCCTTGATCACTGCTCAGTCTCTGATAAGAGCTCTTCCTGAGAGTAATAAAAATCACCAGTCTGTCTCCTAAAAACTCCAAAACCACTATTACTAGTTTTAGCCAACACCAACCACTACCACTGCTACAAAAGCATTTAACGAAGTAAAGTAGTGAGCAAGAAGTGGCTTAGAAAAATGTATATGTTCACCATGTATTAAAACATATTGATGTTATGTTGATGTAGTGTTTCTAAGCCTATTGTGTAGTTGGTTTTGGAGAGTTTGTATGTAGTCCACGCTTTAAAATTGCTGCTAAACAAATATAAGAGAGAGCCAGTGAGATTTTGTTAACTGATTATATTGTCCCCACTGTATACTCTGTTAGATACTTTACATTTACACAGTGAATTAGAACCCACCTCTCATGATTAACTATACTTTTGCCAGTCATTTTTGTGTTCAAATATCCTAAAGGTGGCCTCGGATGCCAATTTTACACAAGTTGAGGTTATTATTTTTTACACTGCAGTCTGGAATACTTTATTCGAATTGGTCAGTCACAATATTCAAATAAATGTTATTACCAGATAACAACCACTGAAACTAAGAACACAAACTCATCTGGGTACTACCACCCATCTTGACAGTAAGAGAAAACGTTCACATCCATATTTACATTTATATTATCTGTCTTTGATACTTTTGCACCTTGTGACTGAATAATATGTAGGTTAGTGTATGCTCCATTCAGCCATTTTCGTTTCTGTCAATTTTGCATTTAATTAAAGGATTAATAAACTATTATAGCAAAAAAACAATATTTTTTTGTCAAATTTTTATGTTTTGTGGAAATAAGCGTATATCCAATACACCCAGACGGTAGTTTTACCTCCTGATTAACCTATCAGGCTATACTCGGAGATAACAACCACCTGGATGTACTTCATCAATTACTTGGGGATTAAATCAAGTCTATAAATTACTTTGGTGAAATTTGTCAATAGTAGTGTAAATACACACTCTTTTTACCCTGTTAAAAACACTTCAGTTTGCAGCAACCCATGTCAGATTCTGTCTCTTTAAATGCTCTTTTAAAAGCTGCAGCTCACCCTGCCCCTCTCTGAATGTCTAGTACTGATCCATTCATGACTTCAGGTAGCTAAACACATACACGGCGGACATGCAATGCTTAGTCAAGCCTCTGGCTACGGTTGACTTTTGTCTGTATGACCAACATGGTGAAGTATTTGAAGCTGTTTCCACGTTATAATGACAAAAGATTGCACCAAAGCATTTTGGGCACTTTGAAATAAGTGTGCTCCACTCAAACATTGGTAGTAAACATAACTTCTATAATGTTGCCCGAGCCTTCATTCCACTGTGTAATCTTGAGAACGCAGATGTGTGTTTCATTAGGGAGCCAATAGTGATCAACCAGGTAACAAGAGGTAGCTAACACATTTTACTATGGGCTATTAGATATGCCCTTGTCATTTCTCTTGTACGGCCGCGCTCTTTATATCTGCCTGAGACTCATTCAAAGTGGAGAGAACTAATGCATCATAACTAGTTTTACCTTGTTAACAACTTAGCAAATGACCATAAAATATAATTATATACAATTAATTACTTGAATCTTTCAGACTTATCATAGGTAAAACTACATCCTTGATAACAGCTCTACAACTAATGAAGTTCTGTAATGTAATGTAATGTAATGTAGTGTAATGTAATGTGTATTTATATAGCACATTTTATCATGAGTGTACCATACACCCAAAGTGGGTGTACCATACACCCAAAGTGCTTCACAATAATAAGGTGGGGTCTCCTCACACCACTACCAGTGTGCAGCATCCACTTGTATGATGCAACGGCAGCCCCAGGATAATGGCGAGACAGTGATAGAGCCAATTTGGTGGATGGGGATGATTGGGAGGCCATGAAATGGTACGGACCGATGGAGGGAATTTGGCCAGAACAAGTTCTGGTGCAAGTCCAGCTTCATTTTGCATAAGGTTTGAAAAGGAATCTGGTGATTAAAATATTTTGTGCGCAAACAAGCAAGCTTTTGCCCACTCTTAATGGGTCATTCCCTTCATATATAAAATTAAGACATTTCACTGTTGCCTTTCTGAAGCTGGGATTCTGTGAAAGGACTGCAGTGAGCCTCGACATCCGTATAAGGAGCAGTCTGCACGCCAACATCACATGCAAAATAGACAAAGCAGGAACTCAACTAAATACAAAAAACTAGTTAACTGTTAACTAGTCTGTCTCTTATTCCAATAAGTTTACTTAAAATTATCTATACATCACTTTTGACCGCTGCTTTAAAAATGATGAAATAATAATGTATTTATATAATTTTCAAAGTAAACATTCAGATTTTAAATACTATTTGAATTAATAATTCATTAATTCACTATTTGAATTGTTGATGAATTATTAATATTTTTATTTAGAATATAATATTGTGTGTAAATAAATAACCGCACCCTTAAATCTTCTTGAATTATTCATAATAAGGTGTTTGTGAAGTCTTAAATCTGACAGTTAGATTCAGGTAGTTGACTTGACTCATGTATATTCATTAGCTAAAACTTCCAACGTAGTACTTAAGCAGGAACAAAACTGTGGTCTAACAAAATGTTGAGCTGGTAAAGATGCAAGTTATAAGATATGGCTAATTTGTGCACTATACTTCAAGCTTATAGCTGTTGGTTTCCCCTAGATTTGTGTATTAGTTGGTCAGCAGTTTTTGTTTTACTGTTAATGTAATCTGCCATCTGAAAAGGTTTTAGATCCGCTGACCTATTCAATAGATGCAAATCTGTGGTTTTACGTGGAAGTTGTTCATCAGGAACAGCAGGAAAAGTTGCTCTAAAAATATGATCACACTATTGATTAAAAACTGCTCATACACTTTTTTCCATTTTCTGACTTGATTATTATTATAATCTGTTATGTTTGCTTTCTGTTTTAGCCTCACGAGTTTGATGAATGCCGGTTTGACATCAGTGTGAACGACAGCATCTGGTACCTGAGGGCTGAACATCCTTTGCTCCGACAACAGTGGATCGATACCATTGAACTTCATAAGGTGGGTCCCTCAGAAGAAACAAAGCCCTTCCTGGATAATCTGCAGCTCAGCTCTAGTTTCTGTCTGATAGTGAGTGATCACATTTGGGTGGCAGAACCTGATTGGGTGTTTTATTTCCTTTGTAAAAGAAAAGGGGGGTGTTAAAGGAGCCCTGCATGTTTTTGTTTTTTTTTTGTTTTGTTTTTTTTTGTTTTTTTTTTGAATAATTTCCTTGTGCTGTCATTAGAGTTCACAGAGAGCCACTGTATAGTACTATAGTAGATAGTTTCAGTTTAGGCTGAATCTAAATCTGTGTACTTTCATATGGCCTGCATACATTATGCATTTAAAGGGCACATATAATGCCAAATTATCTTTTGGAAGCTGTTTAGACAGAACTGCATGTAGATATAGTGTGTCCATATTGGAGCGATACAAACACAACAGGAACAAAAACAAAAAGAGACAGGAATATGTATTTTATGTTAAAATAGGATCCAAATCCCAGTGATTTTGCGGCCCACCGCAACATGATGTAGGAGTGTGGTTTTTCCTTGTCCACCAAATTGATTGACAGGCGTGTATTAACATGTTTCCGTAGAAGCACAAATAAACATGTCTACAGAACAGGATCTGGAAAGAAACTGGAATTAAAAGGGAAAATAATGATCATTTAACTGATCAGATGGCAGTCCAATTTGTTAAAAAGGCAGTTTTGAGGCAGTTTATACCTGGTATTTTAGCGCCAGACAGCTGTCCATTCAAAGAAAACTGATGATATGATGCTTATGTTTTAGCCTGTTCATTCATAATAGCTGAAACCATGGGTGTTGGTGGATCATAACAATCAAGCTAATGGGTACTGGCACTTCGAGAGTCAAAAAAAAAATAAAATAAAATAAAACATAAATTCATTCATTTTCTTTTTGGCTTAGTTCCTTTATTAATCTGGGGTCGCCACAGCTTCATATTTCATGTATATATATATATATATATATGTATGTATATGTATGTATGTATATGTATGTATGTATGTATGTATAATATACACACACAAGTTGAAAAATAGAATTCAAATATATATAAAATAAAAATACAATTTCTCTGCTTTTTTTGAATTTACAGTATGTACATTTAAAGCAAGTTCATTATGCAAGCAAGTAATTAAATTACATTAAAATATCAAAGGTAAAGTAATTTAATTACAGTAACTAGTTACTTTGTAACTAATTACACCCAAAACTGGGCTTATATCACATGCACATCATGTGCACCTGCCATGCTGCCATTGTTAATGTATATGCATGTCTATGTTAATGCAGCAGCAGCAACTGCAAAAATAATTTACTTGGGTTTGTCAAGAAAATTTTAGTACCCATGGTTTGCCAACTGTGTCATCATGGCTGCATTTGACAAACTTTGCAGCGGTGAAGGATTTCTGAGTTGTCTGAATGACATGTTGTGGCTATGATTCACTTGCATGAGGATAAATGAGAGATTTATTGCACAAGTGAAGTCTGGTAGTGGTTTGCAGTGACGTATCACGTCTTGAGAGAGATTTACAAAGGGAGGGTCCCGAGGAATGTGCTGAATTGAAAGGCTCTTGCATGTGCGAGTGGAGCAGAACTCAGAATAAAAGGAGTGGAGCTGTTTCTACACAGCTGGTGTTTGGATCCAGAAAAGGGTGTGTGAATACAGTTGTGTTTATCTGACAGTAAGTGGGTGAGCTTGGCCATTTAGGCAGTTATGTAGCAGATATGTTTCTTGGAGTGTATCATAATTTGTTTTGGCTTTAATGTTTTTGTGTGTTAAAGTCATGCTGTTCTGCATTGGTCTAAAAGATTAAGCTCTTTGCTTATTTTGAAGGTCATTAAGGCATAAACTAACGCTCTGTAGAGTTATGAGAACTGGACAGTCAGTTTAAATGTTGGATTACTAAGTCTATTTGAGAACATTGTAATCTTGGTAAACAAACACAGAAGAACTAATTAATAATACAAAGGTTTTAGTGTTGCACTGGTAGCCACTTCTGCCATCTGCTGGTTAAGAGTGCTACTGCTGGTGTCATGTGACTGAAAATCTGGTTTCATGATTCCAGACTGTGAGCCCTTCTCGTTTCCTGAATGATCGATTGAACCATTCACCCAAAAAGTACAATAAAAGATGACATAATTTTACTTGTCTGCAGTTACACTAAAATGTTTGTCGAATGTTGGTGGGAAAATACATAAAAAGACACCAAAAAGCCATAATTAATGGTACGTTCCAAATTTTCTAAAGGACTAAACTGAAATTTGCTGTTATCTTATATTTTATCATAGTCTTTCTAGGTCTGTGCTATATTGAAGAAAATTGTAATATGTGGTGTGTGCTAAATAATGTTATATTCAAAATGTGATGCAATATTTTGAAAAAAAGTATAGTCAACATACGTTTAATATTATTTCATGGAAAATAAAGCATCATTACTACTTCTGAAAGTGAACAGTGATGTTTTACTTTTGCATTGAACAAATCTGACATTTTAATGATGTAAACATGCAAAAATAAATAAATATTACACCAATTATATAGTTTTAGAAACCTGAAAACAACAAGAACAATTAGAAAAGCAAAAAATCCATGAAACAGAGTGGAGTTATTGCTTTCTTGACATGGCTTGCTTAGTCATAAAGTATTTCAGCATCGATACTAAAATCTTTGCAGATTTTTGGATAAGAAAACCAGCATGTCCACTCTGCTTGGTTTCACAGATGTGCTTTGACATGTAACTACATCACTGAAAATGAAAAGAGGGCGTGCTAATAGCAGGCATACAAAGATACTTTTGTATTAAATCATGCATTTGTTACAAACCTTTGTGATATATATTCCGTAGTAATAATATTATTCGCAGTATGAAATTTTAATGTAAATCTGTTCTTATGGCTTTGTACAAATTGTAATGTCAATGTAAAGAGTTTTTATGGTCACCTTTTCTTGTTTTGTTCATTTTATTTTCAGGGGTTTCCAAACTTTTCATCCCACGGCCCCAAAAATTATAATGCCAGTGATTTGCATCCTCCACTATCCTCAAAGGTGGTTATAAATATAAAAATGTTGCCTGCAATGGCGTACACACACACACCAATAGGACTATATAAATACAAGCATATTAATTTAAACACTAGTCAAATTTTTTAGCCTTTATTAGATTAATTTAGTTTAATTTCAACATTAACCTTACTTAATGAGATTGGTGAGCAGAATTTTTAGAGCACAGCAAGTCCATTCTTGGTTTAAATTTGGAAACCACCACTCAGAAATCATCCTCCATGTTTCAGTTGTGACTTGCCTTTACTTTTAGAGTACATGAGTGCCGAAAAGGTGTTGGAAAGGTGCCGTAAAATCGATCTGCCGCAAATGATACTGTTGGTGATACGCAATGATACGCAAATGTATTAAATTTTAGAAATTCAACAAACAATCCCCCCCACCCCCATTGTGAAATATACAGTATACTAGGGCTGCACGATATCAGAAAAATATAACATTGCGATATTTTGCTATTCTGCTGTATATATAGCAATGTGAATACAATTTCACCACATGACTTAAATATCTCTAAGTGGAATGAATTTATCATTTTAGATTGAGATGATTCTGTAGGGGAGTGCATCAGCATTATAATAAGCAACACACAAGCATAGATAAGTACAATAATACAATAATACTGCATAGTCTTCATTGCATAAATAATTCAATAATTAAATAATCATGATTAAAGTTACAAACAGTAGACCTGAATGCGTGTAAAATTTTCATATAGCCTCAAAAAATGCAAATGATAAATTATAATCCAGACTTAACTTTTGTATATCGGGCCATGTGACTGTTGCGTATGATCACATTGCGATATCAATGCCTACATTATACTATTTACCATAGTGCAATTGCTTGATCATTGGTGATATTGTTTAGATTTTGCAATCTCTAATTTGCTTCATCTAAAAGGCGTGACAATTTTGACATCATATAATCATTAACATAACAATTTTTTTTGTAAAGCTGATTTGAAACCATGTGTATTTTTGCGCTGCAAAAATAGCTTTACTGCCTTTACTGCATATATGATTTGCTTATCGATAATACTACAAAAAATAGTACCACAAAAAATGCATAAAAACATACATAAAAATACCAAAAAGCCATGTTCCAATTTTCTATAGAACTGAACTGAAACTTTGTTATTCCCTTTTAATATTTTACTGTCCTACGTATTTCTCGTTCACGCTTTCAATTAGGATGTTCAATGAATTTCTTATATTTTATCATATCATATCTCTATAGGTCTGTGCTATGTTGAAGAAAATTGTGATATGCGATGTGCTATATAATGTCATATTCATGTACGTAGATGTGATACAATATATATTTTTTAAATGATTATAATCAAAGAATATTTTATATTATTTGAATAGCATCACTGCAACAAAAGTCATGTTTTACTGTTGCATAGTACAAGTCAGACATTTAAACGATGTAAACAAACAAAAATAAATAAATATTGCAGCACTGATATAGTTTTATCTGAAAACATCAGTAACAATCAGAAAAGCAAAAAAATACTTGAAACGGTGGAGTTATTGCTTTCTTGACAAAAAATGCAATATGTCTATACATTTATGTCCATCTATCACCTCACAATGTCTTATCTAAACCCAAATGAAGCTAATTAATCTGTTGTTTTGACCTTCCTCCTCTTCCTGTTCTGTGCGGCTTGAAATCTAAAAATGTTATTTGAATCGGCAAGCAGAAGAGCGCAGTAGAGAGGCTGTTGTCATTCAGATCAGCGTTGTTTATCGCGACTCCCCATTTACTGAGGTGAGCTGGTATGTGTACGTGTGTGGGTGATGCAGGCTGGGGTGGATGGCCGTTTTCCACTAGCAGACGTCCAGATGCATGAATAATGCATGAGTGTATTCAGTCATCTGAAGAGGCTGCTTTAAAGCCCTGCACAGCATGAAAACCTCTGAACATATATAAAGGGGCTTGTTTGGATCAGGAACTTAGAATTTGGGTCTTAGGGAAGACCTTAAATGCACTGGTTCACTTTAAGAAAAGCGCTGATCTGAGAACAGCACAAGAGAAAGAGACGAGAGCACACGCCCAGCAGCATCTGAGGACTGACGCTACTCGCACAGACACATGAACGCTGCTGAATAACATTCTGACAAAGTGGCAGTCAAGGTTTCTGGATGATTAATGCAGATTTTATTGCAGTTAGGTGAGTGCAGCATGTACGGCAGCTCTGGGAATTTCTGCATGGTTTGCTCTCTCTCTCTCTCTCTCTCTCTCTCTCTCTCTCTCTC
>CAIGQW010052735.1:2166408-2183227 GCA_903798125.1 Danio choprae | reverse complement strand
ACTCACTAATAGTCAGTAAAGTGCCCAGATGTGCCTGCGTTATTGTTGTTATCTAGGAATAACATACCTTGGAATGTCATGATTGGCCAATCAGAATCCGGTATTACAGAGAGAGATGGGTGATGAGATATAGCTTACACATTTAATGCAGTTTGCCCCATAAGTAGTTCTAACAGACACCTGTTCTGCTTTAAAGATCGGTTAATTGCTCTGTTTAATTTTGTTTTAGATTTGTTTTTGTTTTTTCTTGTGTAACTATACTTCGCAGTTATATTATCCATCTATAAATGTTAGAAAGCCATACATATATTTTCATTTTGTTGTCAGGGGTGCACTAACCTTCTGTTATGCTTGATAAACTTCAGTGAACGAGTGTCTCCACACACAATGTAATTTATTACAAAAAAAGTGCATCGTGGACATTCTTCGAAATATCTCCCTTTTTCTTTCACAGTAAAATTGTACAAGTCTGAAATTAAAAGTTGTTCCAATTTTATAGGAAATATTAATAATTTCTCATTTTCATAATGGCTAATGCTTTTTCCACAGTGCTGAATCCACCGGGTGTATTTTATTAGATAACCCATTTCGGCGTCATACAGTTTTGTCTGGCTGCTATTTGAATTCCCATACACTTCCCACATAACACCTTAATCGCTAGATGAGTCACAAAGACACATCCATTAAAACAAAAGTGCATCCAGTCTCCGGAAGCTTTGCATTCCTCTCATTCATGTCCGCTCTATGTGGGAGCACGTCTTCAAACCACACATCATTAGCGTTTGAGTGTAAAGCTTCGACTGGCACTTGCCAGACCAGTTTTTTCCATCTACAGTCCAGCCCCCGATATATATCCCGAGCCAGGAAGCAGCTTCTTGAATTCCAGCTGCCTCAGGGAAAGTAGACGGGTGTGATTTTTACAGTCAGAAAAGATGGACCTTTGCGCTGAATAAAGCTTTCTGCCAAGTATTTCCGATTCTTGAGGACTTTGATGTTAGTCATTGTAGAGGATGACTACGGTGTGCAGTGCTTCAGCATTGAACTGGGTGTCTGGGTCTCTACGGAGTGCTAATGAAAACTGGATTCCCCTATGTACGCAGAGCAGCTTCTTCTCTGTAGGTTTGACATGCTTCACCAGTTATTTACTTTATTTACTTTTTTTTTTTTTTTAATGTCTGAAAGAGAATGTGTTTTTAGTTTGGATGTGTTTCAGTCGTGTGAATTTCCTCTGTGAATTTTCTGGTGTTGCTGTTTTATTATGCCGGTTTAATTGAGTCATATTTCCACCTTTTGATAGTTGTTATCACCTGTCATATGAGCCGGGTGTTGTCTTGTGACATTTTGAAAACAGGTAAGGGTGTTTTAGGGATTCTGCTTAAACCACACCTGACAGTTTCAGAAGTAATCTCATTTATTATGTGTTAAACAAAATGACTCCAAAAATGACTTGTCTGCAACACCCAAAGCTTCTCAAGTCAAGGTTTAGTGTTGTACCTGATGATTTGTTGACACAGCACTTGACTTATTTGCTGAGTTGAACGCTGGCTTTCTGCTAGCTATTCAAGCTAGTTTGCAGTATGGATGAAATTGGTTCCACCCTTTATTTAATGAATGAGCTTCCAAAGAAGCAAGACACAATGGTATATTCAGTGGCATCTGTAGCTGGAGAGACCGTTAAAGTGGGTGTGTTTGCTTTCACTGAAGTGTGAAGCTGGCAGAGGTCCTGCCTCGTGTCATTGTTCTGCTGTGGATTCTCAGTTTAGATCCCGAACTGGCATTTGTTTGATTTTGTTTATAAGCAGACTTGAGCTTAGTTTAAGTTCCTGTAGGTGAGTGAACTGAATGAATGAACGAACGAACGAATGATTGAATGAATTAATGGTCAGTAACCCATGGAGTCATTTAATATATATATATATTTTAAAGTTGCACTTTTACTGTTCCAAATGTTACTGTTACAGATGATTTCTATTTCAAATAAATGCTGTAAAATGCCTGTCAGTTTCCATGATTTCCAAAATGATTTCTGAAGGATCTTGTTTAACTTAAGCAGAGTAACGATGCTGAACATTCAGATTTGCCATCATAGGATATTATATTTTAAAATGTATTAAAATACAAATGGTTAATATATGAATTTTTACTGTGTTTCTGATCAAATTAATAATTTTTACTTTTTTAGATTTGTATTTTTTTGGGCATTTCATGATGTTAGGATGACCCGAAGCAAAGTTTGAGAAGGGGATGGGATTGGGAAAGGTTGGCAAGTTAAGACTTGAAATCTTGCAGCACTGTCGCCTTACATGTTGCTAGGCTACAAATTAATGCGTTTTTATTGTATTTGGTAGGCATTTATGTATTTTTGATAATCCTTTATTATTTTTATTTCTTATTTAAATGTATATGTGTGTGTGGTTTTAAAAAAAAAATCTATTTATTTTATTTGTTGTTGAACCTTTCTGTATTATTGTTTTGGTTTAGGGATCATTAGGTTGGGTACAGTGTGTGGGTGGTATAAAATGTAAAAATGCAATTTCAGAAGATAAATTCCATGATCAAAAAATAATTAAATGCAGACACAATTACATGCCTTTTAATAAAATGAAATGCTTTTCTTGGTTTTACATAAGAGGCACAATCTATCTATCTTGCTTATGACTTGAGTAAAATATTGAACTTGTCTTCCTGTAATTATCCCATTTTCACTTCAGTTCCTTGCCACTTTACGGATGTTTTCTTTATACTTTTGAATCAAAAAGTTAACAAAAGGATAGCAAACACTCAACATTCATTATTTGCATTGAAAACTTGCATTGTCAAATCACTGTTGATTTGCGCTTGTTCTAAATCTGTCCTTTCATCCATCTATCCATTAATCCATCCCTTTATCCGTTTGTGTGTATGTCTATGTGCGTGTATATTTATTTGTGTGTGTTACTATGCCCCAAAAACCCCCACCTCATTTCACATCTTTAGCAATTCATTGTGTTGTTTTCTGTATGTAGTAATGTGGGATTTTATTTATTTTTTTCTTCAAAAGGAAATTGAAAGACGAAGACGAGCTGAAGATGCTTACAAAGCAGCACTGACAGAGCTGAAGAAGAAGCCTCATTATGGAGGACCAGACTATGAAGTACGTTCACAACCTTTATTTTTACACCGTCCTTTTAATCGGTGGCTCAACACGCACCCTGACATTTTCTCTCTGTGCTAAATAAATGTGTCTGTGCAGGAAGGACCGAACAGTCTGATCAACGAAGAGGAGTTCTTTGATGCTGTGGAAGCTGCTTTGGACAAGCATGACCAAATCGAAGAGCAAGTAATAATTCAGCTATTATTATTCCAGATGAATGCATCATTTTGCAAACCAGTCTTATTTAAAAGGCATTTGTTTTATGTACTGGCAGTATGGTACATGATAGGTAGGTAGGCAGGCAGGCAGGTAGGTAGTGTGCAGAGCTGCTTTGAAATGTTTAGCGCATTGTAGTGTTGCTGCCATGTCGTAAATAAGTTGTTATGTTGGTCTTGCTTAATCATTTTCATTGTCAAATGCAATGTGATGCTGATGCAGTACTGCCAACATCATTATTTTTTAATGGTGGTCAGCCAATAGACAACAATTTTAACAACAACCAATAAAAAGACATCTGTGGGAATCAAACAATATATGAAGTAAATAAAACCATCACACAGACAGATACGTAACAAAATAGGAACATTATCAGAACAGAAAATCAAAACACTGTCATAATTAAATAATAACACTATCGTCATTGTAAGAGCCATTTTTTGTCTTTACTTTATGTATCTACACAAATGTCCAGCAGGGGTCACTCCTAAAGTGGTCACAGAATATAGGTGGGAACCTTTCTTAAGGTAGCAGCTGTTGCTGGAGAAAGGGTGCAATTTTGTTGCAAGATTTAGCAACTTTTCATATAGTCTAGCAACTTTTTTTTTATTTAACATGAATTTGGTTCCTTTAACTATTTTTTTAAAAAAGTGACTCAAATGAAAACAGCAGTAGTGACTGCATGCTGAACCCTGTAGAGTGCGCCTACATTAGGTCTAAATAGCCAGGCACACAAGCTGGGTAGGACCATAATATCGGGTCTCTGGGAATGAAACAGCCTCTGTTTGCGCAGAAACAATAGCAATATTTGTTGGCTGAGTGCAACAGCAGTAGCACACATTTCACATTTCTGGTAAAATATTTAAAACAGTAACCGACCAATTGTTTGGTGTTTATTTGCTGATATCTTGTCGTTAACATATATAAAAAAAATTTGTTCATTTAGCAACTTTTAGCAACAAATTGTTCCACCTTTAGCAATTTCTCTGAAAACTAGTTGGCTACAGTGTGAGAGCACAGTTTTTTGAACTGTAAGATCACCCTATGCTTCTTTGTACTATACTACTCAAGGTGAATCACAGCTCAATTTATTGATTGTTTGCTTGGAGTTTGTCTATTATGAAAAACAAAAACCAGTAAGAGTAAAATAAATTTACCACAGTGAGCAATGCTAAAGCGTGGACATTCCATTTATTGGCAATACAAACGGGCATGTTTTTATGGCCATATTTTCAGGCCATGTCCACACGTACACAGATTTTTTTTATAAATGGAGTTAATCTCTTTCCACATGAAAAAACCAACAGGCAGCAATAAAATATGGAGCCGATATTAATGTATAAAATTATTTATACGATGACCATGGTATTTTTATGTTTGATTGTTCAGTTTTTGCATTTGAATTACGGCTGCACGATATTGAGATATTTTGTTATTCTGCGATTTATATATTGCAATAAGAACCCAATTTTATCAGATGACTTGAATATCTCTATTTGGAAACAATTTATAATGTTAGATTGATTGGACTGGGAGTGCATATGCATAAAATATGATAAACAATCTACAGCACAAGCGTAGATAAAAACAATAAAGCAAAAGAAACAATATAAGGGTGGAGCCAGGCTGGAGCGCTCACTCTGACCCCCCGGGCTCTGCAATAGTTGGGGAAATTCCAAATTCAACCAAAAAACAAACGATTACAATTGGCTTAAGATGAAAATTCGGCAATGAAAATTCGGGAAATGTGTCAACCAGCAGAACCTGGGAATGAAAAAAAAAAAGAAAGAAAGAAAGAGATGCAAATGTGTTTTTTCATGTTTTTCAAAGAATCTAACAGTATTAATTGAATATACTGTATACAGTAATTGAATAATCAAATATAAAATAGCGATGTATAGTCTTCATTGTATAAAAAAAGTAAATAATGAATTGTTTTTAAAGTTACAAATGGTTCAATTTCTTATGCATGAATGCTTTTAAAATCCTCATACAGACAAAGGCCTTTAAAAAAAAAAACATGGCAATGATAAATAATATTATCCAGACTCAGTATTGCGTATGCTTGCGATTGTGGCTATTGTGAACAATCACCTTGCAATATTGATGCTGACACGATATATTGTGCAGCCCTAATTAGAATACTGTATGTTGAATACTGTCTAGAATACCATAAAGCACTGTTTGTTTAACTTTTAGTTTTGCTTTATCGTATTTATATGTGCTTGTAATTTATTTTATGCAGATGCAGATGCACTGCATAGAAAAATACTTGATCACCCCAGTCGATCTAAAAAGTCCCAGCGCGGAGAGGGGGTCAATCGAACTCTGGTGGAAACCACGCAATCAAACCAAATGTGAAAGCATCCTTATATAAATCCTCCTGTCATGTTTTGCAGTCCCAGGTGGAAAGAAGCAGGGCATCTCGACAGATCTCGCTCACTCCAGACACCTATTCCTCCATCAGCACTCAGAAATACTTGACTAAGGTAAGCCAGTCCACTTTAAGTGACTCACCCACGCACGCACGCACACACACGCGCACAAACACGCGCACAAACACACACACACACACACACACACACTCCTACACACTTGCTCTGTCAAAGCACATTGGCTTCTTCGTGACTGATTATGCAATTTGTCTCATCGCCAATGGTGGATGCGCTCTGTCAAATCTTTGGAGAATTTGTTCCAGTTCCTCTCTCTGAAATGTGATTTACAGTGGCAGTCTGCTCTGTATTCTCTGGGTGATGATCAGATTTTAATTTCCGTCTCTTTTCATTGAGCTGTTTCTCTCTGGCTTTCTGTCTCTTGGGTTCAGCCTCACAGTCACACGTCCTCCTTGTCCTCCGTCGACCTCATAAGTGCCTCAGATGACGTGCACAGGTTCAGTGCTCAGGTAGAGAGAAATGACACTAGAGTTGGTGAACTTAGCTTGAAATAGAGCTTTTGTTGTCTTGTATGCTTTTAGTGACCACTCGGTTGTTTTGCTCACAGGTTGAGGAGATGGTGCAGAGTCACATGACGTATTCTTTACAGGATGTTGGTGGAGATGCTAATTGGCAACTGGTTGTTGAAGAAGGAGATATGAAGGTAAGATGTTGAGAGACTGTTTGTTTTTTTAAACCATGATTTTTTTTTAGGTGTTTTTTAAATAGAAAACAGCATTCATCAAAATAACAAATGTTTTCATTTGTTGTGATTTGAAAATAAGGGTTAATCCACCAAATATTGCTTTCTTAACTCTTCTGAAATTAAAACTTCGGTATTGTTTTGTCTAAAAATGTTTGAAAACAGCACCTTTTTTTGTTATTTATGCCAAAATAACACTGACAATTTTTTTTAATTTTAAATATGGAATACGTATCGTTGGTAGTTAAATAAAACACAATTTATGTTTTACTCAAATGCATAACAAGAAATCTTAGATGTTTATACAGTCAACATTTTTTTTTTATCCCAATTCATGTTTACCAAAGCAAGGACATTTTTCAAAGTATTTCCTATTTTTTTCTGGAGAAAATATAATTTCAAATTTCTGAAAAGCAGGAACATCATTTTTAGACAAAAAACAAAAACAAAACAACAACAACAAAAAAATACTGTTGGGTGTTTTAAGCAAGCAAGCAAAAAAAAAAAAAAAAAAACCTTGTTGACAGAGCCACTTATTCATTCATTCATTTTCTTTTCAGCCTAGTCCCTTTATTAATCAGGGGTTGCGACAGCAGAATGAACCACCAACTTATCCAGCATATATGTTTTATGCAGCGGATGCCCTTTCAGCTGCAACCCATCACTGGGAAACACCCAAACACTCACATTCACACACATACACTACGGACAGTTTAGCTTACCCAATTCACCTATACTGCATGTCTTTGGACTTGTGGGGGAAACCGGAGCACCAAGAGGAAACCCATGCGAACATAGGGAGAACATGCACACTCCTCACAGAAATGCCAACTGACCCAGCAGAGGCTCGAACCAGCGGCCTTCTTGCTGTGAGGCGACAACGCTACCCACTGCGCCACCACGCCGCCCTGCTGAAAAAAAATATAGAATATAATACAACATAACATTTTAATCTAAAAACTGTTAAGTTCAATATTATTGTACCTCTTAAGATTTTTTATTTTTATTTGGCTACAGAACAAACAACTGTTGTCCAATGATTTGCCTAATTAACCTAACTTGCCTAATTAACCTAATTAAATCACAGCCTTTAAATTGCACAAATTGCTGATTTCTTGTATCTTGCAAAATAACTAGTAAAATAATATATACTGTCACAGTACCGGCGCAAGCTTAACGTGCCGCCCGTCGTTTGCCCACATTGCCCATGCCTAAATCCACCACTATACTGTCATCATGGCGAACACAAAAGAAATTGGTTAAAATTGGAAATTAGTTAAAGCAATTATGTGTAAAATGTGTTGCAAAACAATCTCTGATAAACAGCACTTAGGAAATATTTGAAAAAGAATTACAATTTCACAGCTGGACTACTAACTTTGTCTTCATAGTCAACTTGACATTTTTCTTCTTGTTTGTGACAAATAAGAGGAAAAACATAAACTTGACTTCCTCTTCCTCTGGTTACAGTTTGGGCTGTTTGCATTCTCAGTGAATTGTCTCTTTTCACCTTTTACAAGTGAAATAGTTATTTTTTTTCCCACTAGAGGCTGCTGTCGTTCAAGAATAGTTTGGTGTGCTTGCTGTTCTGCCATTGTTAATACTCGGAAACATTTGTTTTTGCAGGTGTACAGGAGAGAGGTGGAGGAGAACGGCATTGTTCTGGATCCTCTTAAAGCGACTCATGCTGTCCGAGGGGTCACAGGTCATGAGGTCTGCCATTACTTTTGGGACACCGCTTATCGAAACGACTGGGAGAGTATGTGCGCCTCAACTCAGAGCTTTCACTTTTTGATCATCTAATACAATATGATGAGAATGTGCCACTCTCACTGTATAAGATCTGTATGTAATTAAATATACACATACATGATTTTTTTTATGTCATGTCAAAACTTGCAAAAAATATTCACTATATTCTTTTTTTATAGCAACTGTTGAAAGCTTTCAAGTGGTTGAGACACTCTCAGATCAAGCGTGCATCATCCACCAAACACTGAAGGTATAATATTTCACCATACACTATTTGGGTGCTCCGATTGATTATTGATCGCCATCTACAGTAATAACTTATAAAATTTATTATTAAATTATTAAATCAGCTATCTTTCAATTTGCCGATCTGATAAAGGCAGTCTCATGCAGATGGCAAAAGACAAGCACTGTCAAATCATCATTCGGTCTCATTCCCTGTCCAGTAGAATATTAATAATGCCAATTACATGGTGAGGTACAAGTCATATATCTTTATTTAAAAAAACAAAACAAAAAAGAACTTAACAATTTGCTTTAACAGCGGCTCTTCAGTTAGCAAATATTAAAGTTTTTCTTAAGCCTCTTCTGAATTTTTGGTTTCTGGTGAGTTTTGCCAGATTTCACCTGTAAAGTACAACAACAAATACAATTTTGATGCTATAAAAGCTTATTTAAGGTAGAATTCGCCTTCCAGAAAACACTGTGGTACATGGCAACTAGAGAAACAAATGTTAAATAAACTTACCAACTTTAAAAACAGCAGTTTATGCAATTCATTTTCAATTGAATTAACTCTCAGTATTACATTGTTTACAAAGTTTAAATGTTTGTAATACAAGAGTTCAATGTTCATTAAAGTATTATATTTTAATTTAAGTATAGTTTAATGTAAATGAAATGAATTACATTTTTAATTAAATATAATTTAAATAAATAAGATTTAATAATAATTCATCCACTTTTTCAAGGCGATTTTCAGCATTAATCATGTCTACAGTAGAGATATTTTTTATTTATATTACAATTATAATCAGTCTTTACTGTCACCTCTGATCAATTAAATGTAACAAATAAAAAATAAAAGTATATAAATAAAAATAAAATTATTCATGTCAGGTAAAAAGTGCTTTTTTTTTTACATACATTTGTTTAGCAGATGCTTTTATCCAAAGCTATTTACTAATAAAGATTTACATATATATATTTTTTAAGATCATGGTTTTCACAGAAGAAATTGGTTTTCAGTTCCCATTTGAATGTTAACAGTGATTTTGCAGTCTGTATGTGATTGGAAGGATCATTGCACCAGTGAGGACCAGTGAAAGAAAAGGTACTGGAATGTGTTTTAGTTACCACAAGGTGTCGCTCACTGACCGACCGCAGGTTTCTGAAGGGTTCTAGACATGTAGAAGCAAGTGGCTTCTAGCCTGTGGTAGTTTGGAGCCTGAGGCTGTTCTGTATTTAAGCATTAATGATTTCAGCTTAATGGGAGCTTCAACTGGTAGCCAGTACAGGAAGATAAAGAGAGAGGTGATGTGGGCGTTCTTTCGCTTTTTGAAGACTAGATGAGCTTAAACCTTTTGGATCATTTTTAGTGTTATAATAGTACATGATGGTCCAGTCAGGAGAGCATTGCAGTAGTCATGTTTTGGAGCATCGCTGTAAATAATGTTTCCAGTACAGCAGTACAGATCAGCCTGATCGGTGTACCCTTAAATCAGCTGTTGCTTAATGTGCGTTTATTTCCAAAATCATAAGATATATTTGTTTGGTTTTTTCCCTCTCTACTCTTTGACAGAGAGTGTGGCCTGCTTCCCAACGAGACGTGCTTTATGTGTCAGTTATGCGTAAAATTCTCTCCACCAATGAGAATGATCCAGACACCTGGCTGGTCTGCAACTTCTCAGTGGATCATGATGGCTATCCAGTGAGTTCCTGCTTTTGAAGCAATATTTTTACGTCATATAGCCTTTTTTTACTGCAAGCACTGAAATATATACACACAAATTGTGCATCAGATAACTTTTTTTCTTTTTTCCTCCAGCCTTCTACTAGATGCGTTCGTGCCAAAATAAATGTAGCCATGATCTGTCAAACACTAATCAGCCCACCAGAGGGAGACAAAGAGATCAGCAGAGACGACATTCTCTGTAAAATCACATATGTTGCCAATGGTGAGTCTAGCAGTGCAGTAATGGTGGCTGTTATCAGGGTTTGAGGTTTGCTCCATTCCACCCCACAAAAAATATATATATAATTCAGTAAATAAAAAAATAAACCAAGGTTCTGGTGGGGTTCTTAAGAGTATATATGCTACTGTTCAAAAGTTTTGGGTCAGTGGATTTTTTTAAAGCTGTTTATAGTTTAGAGTATGTAATAGTTACGGGTAAAAAGAACTGCTTGAAAGTTATTAATACTTTTTTTTAAGCGACAGTATTTCAATATTATTCGTAAACATTTTAAATGTATAATGTTAAAAATAAATCTTTTTCAAATTAAACGTGAAAAGAAATGTAATTTAAATATTTTAATTTTAAATTAATTATTTTTCTATAAGTGACTAGTTAACATGACCTAAACAAAATTACTAATATTGCTTTAGCCACTAGCTCATGATAAATTAATTTTATTTTCATTGAGTTATATTATTAATGCAAGTTATTTTGTATTTAAAATAACAACATTTGTTAACAGTACTAACCCTGTTTAAAAGTAATTGATATTTTAAGTAGGATTTAAATTCAGTATTAATTTTTTTTTTAATGTATTACCTTACAAAAGATTTGTTTTAAATAAATGCTGTAGGCGACACGGTGACTTAGTGGTTAGCACTGTCGCCTCACAGCAAGAAGGTCGCTGGTTCGAGTCCCGGCAGAGTCAGTTGGCATTCCTGTGTGGAGTTTGCATGTTCTCCCTGTGTCCGCATGGATTTCCTCCGGGTGCTCCGGTTTCCCCCACAGTCCAAAGACATGCGCTATAGATGAATTGAACAAACTAAATTGGCCATAGTGTATGTGTGTGAATGAGTGTGTTTACAATACTGGGTTGCAGCTGGAAAGGTATCCGCTGTATTGGCGGTTCATTCCACTGTGGCAACCCCTGATGAATAAAGAGACTAAGCCAAAGGAAAATTAATGAATACATAAATGCTGTACTTTTGAGCTTGTATTCATGAAGAATTCAGAAAATAAGTCAGTTTACATGACTTTATGGGTAAATGCAAGCTGCTCAACTTTCAATAATGATGGCATAAAATGTTTTCTGTTTT
Source organism: Danio choprae (assembly GCA_903798125.1). Classification (NCBI taxonomy): domain Eukaryota; kingdom Metazoa; phylum Chordata; class Actinopteri; order Cypriniformes; family Danionidae; genus Danio; species Danio choprae. The sequence continues at coordinate 2,171,720 of CAIGQW010052735.1, read as the reverse complement.
TTTTATCCCATATGCTCCAAGTAAATATATTTATTTTATTTGTAATTTCCTTGTATATCACAAAAGAAAATGGTTAGGTCATCAGCTATTTTATGGGTGAAAGAGCTGTTGGAAATATCAGTTGAAAATCATAAATCTATACTCGCTAAATACATCAGAGTTTAGACTGTAAGTTTCATTTATTATGAAAGCTGTATAAAATGTCACGTTAACTCTGTGTGTTTGTAATCCTAAAGTAAATCCTGGTGGTTGGGCCCCTGCGTCAGTCTTGCGAGCCGTAGCCAAGAGAGAATATCCCAAATTCCTCAAGCGCTTCACCTCGTATGTTCAGGAGAAGACCAGCGGTGAGGCCGTCCTCTACTAAACAACACCAGGTAACACAACAAACAGCTTACTTTTTTTGCACTTGTATAGACTGAATTCAGAGAACAGCCTACAATTTTTTGTATTTTGCAGTCAGTACTTTGTCCTATTTAAGGTTTATTGTGTGCTACAGTATTATATAATAAAAAAAAAACACTGATGAAAATTAGAGCATCTGGTGGTAATTTCCTTAATTATCTGACCAACCCTATTTAAAGGGATAGTTCACACAAAATAATTGATTACTCACTATTTACTCTTTCAAACCTTTATGTATTTCTTTATTCTGTTGAACACAAAAGAAGATACGTTAAAGAATGCTAAATACTTTGGAAGTCAGTGGTTACATATCTTATGTGTTTGACAGAATAAAGAATATCAAACAAAAAATCATAAAGGTGGAGTAAATGATTTTCAGTTTTGGGGTAAACTAGCCATTTAAATGGCCGTTAAACTTTCCAGTTTTCACTGACCTTTGCAAAATGACAAGCCATTTTGAAGTGATTGAAACTCTGACAGCAGAGTTTTCCAGATGAAGGCCAAAGAGAAATCTTAAATCTGTGATGATTTTTCTGTGAATTTCTTTTATAGTATGATTATTTAAATTCTGTGAACTCAATCCTCCAAAAGACTGATCATCCACAAAAGACAAATGCACGAGAGGACAGGATAATGTGGAGAATCTCAATGGGCAATTAGTACTTAAAACAAGTTCATGTGAATTAGGGATGTACTGAAATGAAAATTCTGGGCTGACACTAAAATCGAACATTCGTGATGCACTTGACCCAAAACCGAAAATGCTTTATAATAACTATTTGTTATTGTGTCAATTTTTATAAAGTAACATTTGTAAGACTTTTACATCATATTTATTTTAAAAACACAAGCCAATAAAATAGACATTTTATTGACAGTGAACAAGTTGGGATGCGTTATTTTACTAGTGTTGCCATGACAGCACAGTAATCCTACTGCAAGCAGCAGGAATAAGTATACTACATAGGCTCATCCGAAAGCTTAGGCAGCTAACTTGTCTCGTGACTCTGGAGGCAGTGTTTATGCACAAAGGCACCTTGTAAAATGGGTTTCAGGTAGGCTTCTGAGAGAGCATAGTAATTTAATCATTTATAACCAAAGAGAAAATTTTTTTTTTTTAGAGCGAGAGAGAAAGAGAGAGAGAAGAGTGTTTCTACATGTGGTTTGTCAAGCCCACTCAACTGTGTGAAGTCCTTTTTTATCGATATAGAGTGATTGTAAGAAAGTGTCTGGTGCAAGTATCAAGTAAAGTGTCAGAGAGATGAAAGTGTGTTTTCTACAGGTGGTTTGTCATGCCCACTCACCTGTGTGATATGTATACAAGTTCATGAGCAGAATATCCACAGAGGGAGTATTGAGTTATTTTAAACTTTGACCATGGCATGTGCACAAGTTGACAGTATACTCCACTGCTCTTGTGCTTTAGTTGGTGCAGCAACAGACCCGCCTTTGTGTGGAGCAAGCTATTGAAATGAATGGGTTTCATAGAGCAATGCTTTCTGTGTCCAGTGTGAAAGCTCCTTCAAAACAAGTAATTACTATGGCTTGGAGTGTGAGGGAATCCATGCTAGGCAGTGTGGCTTTTTTTTGCCGTTTTTGTCTTTTGGTCGAAAATTGAAAATGCCATATTTGCCCAATAATTTTCGACGGTCAAAAATGTGATTAAAATCAGGCCTAAATAAATGTAATTTGGAATTTGGCAAGTTGTTTTAAACTAAAGGAAAAAAATGTTAATGCTTTTACTGAAAGGAACGTTTGCAGCACATGGTACAATATTCTAAACACCACTGTTTATGAGCGATTTCATTAAACCACTTGTTTTAATGAGGAAAAGTAATAAAGCTTTGTTGTAATTTAAAAACCTAAATCACAGCACATTTGTTCAAACTCTCATTTTTCCTCTTCTCCAGGTTCTCTACATTCCCTGAATGTTTCCTCAGTCGCCTGAAGAACTGCCTTATTTTCACTGATCCACCATCACTCCCACCATAGAGCTGCTCTGCCCAAGTGCTCTTGACACAAACCTTTTTCCAACTGCATCCTTACAGATTTAACAGCAACGGTACACCAACAAACACGCTAGACCCACGTAACCAACACAGTCTGTTCATATTCATTTTTTTTTCCCCAATGAGCTTCGGCGTTCGGGGTTTTGTTAAAGTGTTTTACTTTTTGTAAATAGTTGATCATAGTTTGAGTATGGTCATAATTAAATATATACACTGTAAACTTGATGCCTTGATCTAATCTCAGCTGATCGTGAGTTTTCTCACTGGCCTTGTTAAATAGCCATTTGTCTTATAAAAATCAAGTAGACTCAGACTTGAGCTCTTTTGTACAGTTAGTCTGAACATGCAACGTTATGTACATGTGAAGGGATTACACATTTAGAGTTTTGTCATTCATAAATACAGATTTTGGCAAAGTGTACATTTATTGGGAACTTCTTGTATATAAAATAATATTGTTGAAAAGTAAGAGAGTATTTTGGTTGGGCTATTAAAAGTTACCTTTTTTTTTTGTTTTTTTAAGGAATTGTTCACCCAAAAATGAAAATTAGTCATCAGCATCCATAGATGTAAGTGGCTTTTTTCTTAAGTAGAACATGTAAGTCAATATCAACCAGCACTTTCAGAGTAAAAAAACAAACAAACATACAGGCTAAACCAAATGAATTCCTGTGGCTTAATAATATATTAAAGGGAAACTAAAGGTTATGATGTTGTAAATAATGTTCCTTTTCTTTGACAGACTGATCGTTTCAGTTCCTAAGACATTAGTGTATCCGCAGCAGTCATAAGTATTGATTTTATGTTGCCTGTATTTGTTTTTGTTTTGGCTCTCAAAGTGTCACCATTGACTTGCTAAAAATCTTCTTTAATGTTCTACTGAAGGAAAAAGTCACATGGCTAAACTATTTTGCCTAAACTATTCCTTTAAATTCCAGAAACTTCTATAATAATAATAATAATAATAATAATATGTTTAAAAGTTGTTCCAACAATGACATAATTGGCTCAGCAATTATTAATCTACACAATTTATGTACAATTTCTGCAGTGCCATTTATGCTTATGAAAAGTAATGTAATGACATTTCAGTTTTATATCGCATGGTGTGGTCTAATTCCGTACGTAAGATTTAAAGATGAATCATTAATGGTACATTAATGGTTTCGTGACTTCAATTAAAGGAATAGGTCACTCATAAATTGTTCGTGTACAGCAGTGTTTCTCAACCACGTTTCTGGAGGACCACCAGCTCTGCACATTTTCCATGTCTCCTTAAGCAAACACACCTGAATTCAGATCATCAGCTCATTAGCAGAGACTGAAAGACCTGTAATGGGTGTAACAGACAAAGGAGAGACATCCAAAACATGCAGTGCTGGTGGGCCTCCAGGAACGTGGTTGAGAAACACTGCTGTACACGAACAATTTATGGGTGACCTATTCCTTTAATTATAAATTATAAATACTGTCATTCCAAACTTGATTTGCTTTCTTTTTGGAAAACTATTATTATTATTAGTAGTAGTAGTAGTAGTAGTAGTAGTAGTGGTAGTATTAATATTGTTGTTTTTGTTATTATTTCTATTGTTATTATTATTTTATTTGTATTTTTTTTTTTTTTTTTTTTAGCTGTTATTGTTTCTGCTTTGGGCCTCACAGTGGCGCAGTGGGTAGCACGTTCGCCTCACAGCAAGAAGGTCGCTGATCGCTGGTTCGAGCCTCGGCTGGGTCAGTTGACCTTTCTGTGTGGAGTTTGCATGTTCTCCCTGTGTTGGCGTGGGTTTCCTCCGGGTGCTCCGGTTTCCCCCACAAGTCCAAACACATGCGCTATAGGTGAATTGGGTAAGCTAAATTGTCCGTAGTGCATGAGTGTGAATGGGTGTGTATGGATGTTTCCCAGAGATGGGTTGCAGCTGGAAGGGCATCCGCTGCGTAAAACATATGCTGGATAAGTTGGCGGTTCATTCCGCTGTGGCGACCCCAGATTAATAAAGGGACTAAGCCGAAATGAAAATGAATGAATGAATGTTTCTGCTTTGCCCCCTCCATATTCAAGAAAAAGGAAAGCAATTTAGTTTACCAACATTCTTTTAAAACGTTTGTGTATAGCAGAAAAAAAGTAAACCATAAAAGTTTGGAATGACGCGAGTAGAAATCGTATAATTTTTGGTTGTTCTACTTCTTTATTAAAGAGTTCAGAGCCTCCTTTCCTTACATAAGAAATGAAATCCATATATAAAACAACTTATTGATATATGAATCTCGCCATCATATTGTGTTGATTTGTTTACGGTAACACGCCTATATTAATAATTTAGTTCAGAACAGCTTGACGTAAAGTGCAGATTAAATCGTCACCACTATGCTTGCCATCACAGGTTTGCTGCTGCTGTTTTTGCTTAAGGCACTTTTATTTCATAGAAGTATGTCCTGAAACACTTTGTTCATCCCAGCAAGAACACAACAGTGACATTTTGTAAGCAATCCCATTGTACATGTACAGTGCTAAGCATATATGAGTACACCCCCCACAAATCTTTCATTTAAATTCATATTTTCTATAGGATAGGTTCTAATATTATATTTGTGCATATACATTAGTTTAGTCAGTACTGAAGCCAAATCTGGAGCTAATCTAACAAAATAACTTGCAATAATGGTTCGAAAATTAGTAGCACAAATTTATGTTAAAGAAAAATATTAAATACAATTTTAAAAAATCAAGAGAAACAAAAAATATATAACATTTTGTTGAAGTGTTGTAGTTTGTAAATTTCTTTTGCAATATTTTGCATGAATTTAAATGTATTTTTCCATTTCTAGAGATGCTCTGTGACTAAAATATTATTCAAATAAATATATCTGTTTAATAAATCTGTTTTGTTCAAATGCACCAAT
>CAIGQW010052735.1:2151882-2166008 GCA_903798125.1 Danio choprae | reverse complement strand
TATATATTCATTCATTCATTCATTCATTCATTCATTCATTCATTCATTTTCTTTTCGTCTTAGTCCCTCTATTAATCTGGGGTCGCCACAGTGGAATGAACCACCAACTTATCCAGCATATGTTTTATGTAGCGGATGCCCTTCCAGCTGCAACCCATCACTGGGAAACATCCATACACACTCATTCACACACATACACTACGGACAATTTAGCTTACCCAATTCACCTATACCGCATGTCTTTGGGCTTGTGGGGGAAACCGGAGCACCCGGAGGAAACCCACGCGAACACGGGGAGAACATGCAAACTCCAAACTGACCCAGTCTAGGCTCAAACCAGCGACCTTCTTGCTGTGAGGCGATTGTGCTACCCACTGCGCCACTGCATCGCCCCTATATATATAATTTTTATTTATTTATTATATTTTTGTATACAATTCAACTGAGGAAATCCCACAGCTTACATTACATTTACTTTAAACGTCCTTAAATGTAAAAAAAACAAAACTATTTTCTACATCAGTGCCATCCTATAACATAGAAACTGTGATTATATATTTATTATTGACCATAATTTATTATTATTATAAATACATACAGTAGACCACATTTGTAGTGGATCGAAACCTTTCTTCAAAGTTGTGTTAAAACTATCCAACAACACCCACTCTGTTTTAGGACAATTTTAAAAAACCTTTTTTAATCCACATCAAATTTTATGTGTATATATGAGCAATATCACACGAGTAGCAGTGCGATGTGGCTGTATGTCAGCACTGGTGGGAGGCCGAGTGCCTTAGTGTCCCACCAGTGACGATATACAGCCACATCGCACTGCTACTCGTGTGATATTGTATTTATTTAACAGTTTGACGGCATAAATGTATATATAAAAAAGAAAATCAAAGACGGAGAGTCTCAAAAACCCTTTTGTATGAGGAACTACTCTCTTTCGCCATTCATTCAGTCACTTTAGAACTTGTATTTGAATGATTCTCTAGCGTAAGACCCACCCCCCATTGACTTAGGTCCAGAATCTGTCCCAAACATGAGCTCATTTGTCCTATTTTGACTGCTATGCCATCATGAATTGTAAAAATAACCATTGAAGATGGGTTGGCTGTTGCTTTGGCGTGACTTCAGATAATCAGTTTTGGTCAATGCAAACTATTTTTGGTTAGATTATTTTTGAATCTAACATCTGCTGTGCTAACATACAATCTGACCTAAGTGAAGTCTTTCACTACTGACCTACTGTATTGTTGTTAAATAGAGAAACATTTTACAAGTTCACAAGTAACTTTTATTCTAAATCTTGGGCCAAAATAAATTACCAATAAAAAGCGTGAAGCATCAAAAACGGCCATATTATAGTCCATTTTAATACTGATTAGGCTGATTGAATTTTTTTCAAGAGAGGCTAGAAAAATTATTTTTGTATTATTATTCAAATGACCAAATTCTGAGGAAAATTGTGCAAACTAGTTTGTTATTTGCGTAATAAATAACAATAGGCTACATATTCCAATTTTTTTCCTAATGATATATAATGTAATAAATGTGTATTCTACGTTTGTTTTTTGTATTTTTTTATTCAAAACTTTTAGGAAATATTTTTGGTCCATCAAAAAATGTGGTTAATAACACCCTCCGACAGGTAATCCAGCAAAAAAAAAAATTATAATAATAATAAAAAAAAATAAAATATAACGTTATGGGTTTATCGGTGAATATATGTTCTTGAGCTCCATATGGGAAGCAAAACTTAATGTACAGTGCAATAAACCTACAGTATCTCCGTCTATGAACTCGCTGCACCGTGTTCAACAGTGTTGGAAAATTTCCAGTCACATTAATGACTGACGATGACTGACAAACAAACCCATGGGCTGATATGGCATCATGTGCACGAGATTGGGTTCCTATTGAAGATAAGCAGGAGAGGAGGAGTAATACGGTTAGCGCTCGCAGATTAGCTGCTGTATGTCTGTAAAGCCCATCTCATCCCCTCAGGTCTGTGTGGGCGGGGCCTCGCTGAGCTTCAACCAATCAGCAGTCGCTGTCCTGGTGAGATGTGATGCAAGGCCCGCTGATTGGTCGGATCTCCCTCTGGTGAGGCGAGAGCCTATAATGACGTCGCCTGAGGAGAACTCGAGCATCTCTCGCCCAGTCAGGTCAGGTAACCGAGAAAAGCGACAGCTGGGCTTTATTTAGTATTGAGCTGTTATTTTTAGCTCGTGTCTGAGAAGGAATATTATTTTTGGTTAAATTCTTTAACACCTCTATTTAGAGTGAATTTATTTATCCAGTGTTCTTTTATGTTACGTCCTTGACCCTAGACCAGGGTCATAACAGGTTTGAACCAATGGGTTTGAACCATGTTTCGGCGATTCATTTGGTGAATATGCAAATAACGTTACTTTTCTTTCTATTTTCTAACTAAAATAAATATGCATTAAAATAAAAAAAAGAATGAAAATGTGCTAAAATGTTTCAGCTAGTTGCCAAATAAATATTTACATCGAGTTTAACTAAAACAGTTAAAAAAAACTAGATGTTTTTTTAAAATAACAGCAATACAAACGACAAAACTACATTCATTCATTCATTCATTTTCTTTTCGGCTTAGTCCCTTTATTAATCTGGGTCGCCACAGCGTAATGAACTGCCAACTTATCCAGCATATGTTTTACGCAGCGGATGCCTTTCCAGCTGCAACCCATCACTGGGAAACACCCACACACACCCATTCACACACATACACTACAATTTTAGCTTACCCAATTCACCTATACCGCATGTCTTTGGACTTGTGGGGGAAACCAGGGCACCTGGAGGAAACCCATGCCAACACGGGGAGAACATGCAAACTCCACACAGAAATGCCAACTGACTCAGCCGAGGCTCAAACCAGCGACCTTCTTGCTGTGAGGCGATCGTGCTACCCACTGTGCCACCGTGAGGCCCTGACAAAACTACAATAAAACAAAAAATTCCAAAATAAATAAATGAAAAATAACAGTACTATAAATACCAAAAACTGAAATGAAACTAAACTCCAATAAAAATGCCAAGTACTGAGTACTAAATATGACAAACTTAAATTTGAAATATTCAAAAATATAGGAAACTTAAATCTAATTTAAATAGTAAAGCACACAATGGCAGTGTGTCTTTTTGTACTATCAAATTCATTACCTTGCTAGATAAAAATACTGCCAAATACTTGGTTGATGTTAGTGAGAAATAAAATATACGATAAATTCAAGCACAAGACAATGTACTAGATGGGTTTTTATTATAAAAAAATATACAAAACTTTGCAGTTTATTATTTATTTTATATTTTAAATGATTCTAGGGGAGAAACTAAATAGAAAGCTTCCCTTCAGTGTATTCAGAATGAAACATAAATGTCTACACACGTTCCTTTCCATGTTGTACAAAACAACCGAAAAAGCCATTCCAAGCATTGAGAAAGATACAGTTGTGTATTGTTATGAACAATTGTGTATTGTTAATAATGTTCAAACAGAAAAGAAATCATTAAATGAACAAAGTACTGAAACATCACGAGGATCATAGCACCTTTTGAAATACATGTCCTGTCGTGCCGTCGCATTAAATCGTTCAGTTACATAAGTCATTCAGATCATTCCTTTGTCACAGTAAAAAAGCTGCTGTACATTCTGACATGAGAAGCACTTTGCTGACGGCTGCGTTTGGCAATTTCACAATCGATCTGAAATATTCTACATGCCTACCAACTAGTGAATCGTAGTACGTTAAACTTTGTGTCGGTACTGTCCTGTGCCTTTTCCTTTAGTAAGTGCAATGAAGAGCACATTTTCCTCCTTCTATCTAAAGTTGCTGTTTCCAGTTTGGCAAAAACAAACAAAGAAAAAAATAAAATAAAATTGGCCCCCTGTTGCCATCCCCATCAAAAAAATACAGTAAAAAAAATTATTTGTATGTAAAATATTTGTATATAAATTAAGTTGCGTGTCCTGTATGCGTGTGTACTGGCTGCTGTGGATCTAAAATCAGATTTGCTCTTCAAAGCAAGTCAAGCTTAACAAAACTGTTCTGGAAACAAGCGATCCTGTGCACATGTGATTGGGAAATACTGGCTGTAGGCTTGAACCCAGTCTCAGTTTCACCTTGAATGTCCACGGTTAACAATTGATGTGAATGTACAAAGACTTCTTTTTTTTTTTTAAGAGAAGAAGGGAATCGTTGCTGTCTGAAAATAATCCATATCATTTATTATTTGCGACTTGAAGACGAGACCCTCTCTTTATGGCCCTTTGTATCTTCAGCAGGCGATGTCTCAAGATGCCTGCTTAGTGCATGTTCCTGGAGCTTCTTGCAAGTTTACTTTTGATCTACAGGCAAAATATATATATAAAAAAATGGTTATGCAGGTGTTTGCAGATGATTGGTTAAACAACATTTCCATTCAATGTTATTATATTATTATGTGATACTACAAATGAGTCATACTATAGATGAATACTAGATGGTTATTATACATAAAATTGGACAAAACTATAGATTATTAATATAATAACATTCTAAATATAATTTTATTAATTAAGATTATCATAATACTATGCAATGTTGTAATTAAGATTTTAATATATTTATTCATTCTTTTTCCTTCGGCTTGGGTCCCTTTATTCATCAGGGGTCGCCACAGTGGAATGAACCGCCAACTTATCCAGCATATGTTTTACACAGCGGATGCCTTTCCAGCTGCAACCCAGTACTGGGAAACACCCATACACACTCATTCACACTATGACCAATTTAGTTTATTCAATTCACTATACAACATGTCTTTGGACTGTGGGGGAAACCGGAACACAGAAATGCCAACTGACTCAGCTGGGATTTGAACCAACGACCTTCTTGCTGTGAGGCGACAGTGCCAACCACTGACCCACCGTGTCTCCATTTTAATATATAGTTCAAAATATTTGAAATTTGTCTATTTAGATTAAGACTTATATGTAGACAAATTGTATTTACATATACAGACAGAGGTACTACAGTATATATTTCTATATATTTGACTACAGATGACTCATTGTTTCTAATAATATTTGTAACATTGTAAAAATGTAATTTTTCTTATACTATATAATATTCACAATTTATGATAACATTTGATTTATATTCACACATATGTATTATGTATTGATAAATTGCAAACAGTTCTGACCTGTTGTGAGTCATGTGACTTTTGACCAAGTGTCCAGCAGCGAGGGCAGACATCAGTGACAGCTCTCCCGCAAGCACAGTGGCACACACCACCTTGGCGAGCTGACGGGCATTTTCACCTGGACACTCCTGACTGGCACCCAGAACACCTAACATCTGCCAGGAAGATAAAGAATAAAACTACTTGAGACTTGGCTTTATCCACCATACACCCAAAGGTAAACTAAAATATCCTTTAGTTTTAAAGGGTTAGTTCAAACAAAATTAAAATTCTGTTAGCAATTACTCACCATCATGTATTTCCAATCAACTGAGACCTTCATTCTCCTTTGAGACACAAATTAAGATATTTTAGATGAAATCAGGGAGTTCTCTGACCCTCCATAAACAGCAATTGCCACGAGATGTTCAAAGTCCACAAAAGAAACCAAAAACATTGTCAAAAACATTCCACGTGACTTCAGTGGTGCAACTATAATCATACAAAGCTCCAAAAATATCGAAATACGTCTGTAAACATGACTTTGTTCGCTTATCTTCATTCCCACATCAGGTCAGGGTGTACGTTTACTATGGCCAGTATGACATATTGCCATTACAGTCAGCAACTTGACCTGATACGGAAGTCAAAGGCAGTTTTTACAGTTTGTTTTGGCGCACAAAAGTTTTCACGGAGCTCATATGATTACATTTTTAACACTGTCACATGGAATGTTTTTGGTTCCTTTTCTGGACTTTGAACATCTCTAGACCATTGCCGTCTATAGAGGATGAGAGAGCTCTCTGATTTCATCTAAAATATCTTACTTTGAGTCTCTAAGATGAACGAAGGTGTCAGGGAATTGGAATGATCTGAGGGTGAGCAATTCATGACAGAATTTTATTTTTGGATGAACTAATCCCTTCAAAACACTGATCCCAAATCCGGTGCAAGTACCTGTAAACAGGCCTGTTGAGGAGGAAGGTTAGTGCCTCCACCCACAGTGCCCAGCTCAATGGAGGGCATAGTGCAGCTGATATACAGATCCTCCCCTGTAGCTCCTGACGCCTCCATTAAAGTGATACAGTTAGAGCTGCCCACTGTCTGCGCCGGGTCCTGTCAGGGACAATTTCATATGTAAATATCTGCATCATTTGTAAATCTATAATCAGATATCATATTCCTTATCGAACTTGTACTGTAAGTAACATCACTTTTATTACCTGTCCACAAGCAATATAGATAGCAGCTACGATGTTGGCAGCATGAGCGTTATAACCGCCAATGCTTCCAGCCATTGCGGATCCAACCAAATTCTTGCTGATGTTCACGTCCACCAGAGCCTCAGTCGACGTCTTTAAAATCTGAGCAGAAACAGTTGCGTGGGAGTTAGAAGTGGATTAATATTTTTTAATATTTATATTCCACTGTGGAAAGAGAGCGCAGGTGAATGGAGTAAAAAAAAGCATGAATATTTATCATCATACTACACTATGAGTTTTCTAAAATATGCGACATTTCTAAAATGAGACATTGTTTTAATTAAGTATGTGCTAATCTGCACACATTTCTAGCATGCAAATCTAAACGTTGGTTCAAAATTCAAACAAGAATCTGAAGTCAAAAATCTTTTATAGAAATTCCGTACTTTTACATCTCCTTTTATCACTTCACAATTCAGAAAATATTACGAAAACGTATGTTGTATGATGTAATCGTGTAGACACACAACGCTCAGAATGCAAAATGCATAAAACTATATAATTTGGTTCATATACTGTAAGTGCAGCTGAAGTGGAGATTTATGGCTCAATGCAGGAGAAAAAAAATATATGTAGAGGAATATGTAATTGGGATCTATAGAAACAAATCAATAAAGTGTTACAAAATAAACATTTTTAGATGATTTTAGATGTTTTCTTCATATTATAGTGAAAAAATAACTTTATGATCGGCCAAAAAGCTCAAAATCTCAAAGTATGCAAAGTATATGCAGTTTAGCAGCAGAATTGAATGAGGGTGTGTACCTCTTTGACAACTTTGGCTGGAATGGTGGTCTCACACACCACTGACTTGCCCCTTCCCTCAATCCAGTTGATGGCAGCAGGTTTTTTGTCAGTACAGTAATTTCCACTAACAGCCAAGACCTGAAGCTCTGGAAATTCCTCCTTCAGTCTGGCGAGAGCTTGTTCTGTGCCCTGGTGAACGCAGAGAAAAGAAATGAGTGACGGTGTTTCACAACATTTTGTATTTAAATAATGGACAAAATACAATTCAGCATACTTTTGAGATCATGTTCATTCCCATTGCGTCTCCAGTTCGGGACTGGAAGCGAATATACAGGTTGCGACTTGCCAAGCCAATCAGAAGCTTCTCTAATCGTGCAAACCTACACAAACAACACAAATATAGAGTTAAATAAACATACATAAAAATGTGAAGTGAAGTGCTTAGAAATGTGCATTTTTATTCGATGTTTGGCGTAATCTCAACTGAAACCTGAACCGAAACATCCTCCCCTTTTTATAAAACAGCCAATAGCGTTTTGTTTTATCACCGCTCTGCCAGTGAGAGTGGTTGAGCTCAAGCGCATCAAATGTGAAGCGTCTTGAAAGGAGCGGGGAATGTCGGATACTAGAGAGCATTTGATTGGTCACGATTTGATGAGAATCTGAAGTTTGAGGTGACGTGAATAAAACATCCATTTAGGCAGAAGTGACAAACTGCAAGCTTTGGATGTTTATATCAGTTTATATGTTTTAAACAGTAATTTTGCCACTGAAAACTAACAATACTGATACTGACATATAAAAAACTTAATATTAATTTCATGGGACCTTTAAGGACCAAATTAACTCGGCTTGCACCAATGCAAACAATCTTTTGCCATTAAAAACTACTGTCAGGACTACTGAACGACTGTCACGGTAAAGACATCCAGTAAACACCCTGATATATTTCAAACGAAAAAAAAAAAAATAAAAATAAAAAAATGACATCATTTTGAACAAAGCCTGCCTTTTGGGGGAGTTACTAAACAACTTTTAAAACAACTACCATTGGTCCATGGCGATTACGCAATTCCATTTTCTGGAAGTCTGCATTTTTTTTTTATTTATTAAAAGAGAAAAAAACAAGCCATCATTCTTTCTGTTCTCATTAATTGAATGCACATACCATCTACATTGCTTGTTCTTTTTCTGTGCCATTGAATAGATCAACACTTAAAACTGTTCTTCACTGTAAAATTGCTGGGTTCCTCACAATTCCTTCATGTTCTCCCAACACAAATTGATTACTTACTTTAATTGTTTTTACAAATTTAAGTGGATTGAACATAAAACAGTTAAGTTGTGTCGAAAAAAATATCAAGAACTGTGTTGATTCAGCTCATTTTAAATAAGTAGTAATAAGCAGCAAAAAATCTTTTGGGTGTTCTCTCATTAACAACATTGTTGTTGATTTTAATCGGTACACGTGAGCAGCGTTACACGCATTTACAATCCCGCCTCCTGCAGCACGGGGCTATGGGAATGTTCAATATCAGTTTGCCATTGTTCAGTCTTTTTAAACTTCTTTTTGCCCTCAAAAGATGAACAAAAAATAATTTCATTTGAATTATGTCAGAGCCTTAAGAAGTAGCAATGTACTGTAAGGGAGAGGACAGCGATTTTAACTTTGTTGCATATATTATGAATATTGTATCTTTTAAAATGCTACATTTTTGGAAGGATAGTACTTAAATATCGCAATTTGATTTACTAAGCTATGCAATGAAATAAGAGGAAAGGATATTTCAAACACAAGTGTTCACACATTGAATGAATGTTAATACCAGGTGGAAACGGCCTGGATTGTCTATAAAACTTTACACTCCAATTGGCACTTTTATAGCACTGCTATTTAGTACAGGGTTCCCACGCTTCCTGAAAGTACTTGAATTTCAGACATATGAATTCAAGCCCTGGAAAGTACTTAAAAACAAACATAGGTCATTGAAAGTGCTTGAATTTAAAGTCTATGGTGTTATTTCAACAATTGTACTGTGCTGATTTCAAAAACTGAATGAAAAAACTAAGAAATTCTTAATTTAACAATCTTAAATTTAAATCTTATACAAGAATGATGACAAATGATGCACATTTTATCAATATAATTAAGAGACTGCATTTGAATATTACCAGTATTGAATTTCGCGAATTATATTAAAGTTCTTTGAACATGACTGGTTAAAAGGGTCTACATTTTTGTAAATGCCAAATTTAAAACATCATCATTAATCTGACATTATAATGTAAATATTAAGTGAAATGTTAAGTACAATAAAGGACTTTCATGGCGCTATATATTCTGGGGGTGTGAATTACAAAGGTGCTTGATTTTAAAAGTCCTTGAATTCTGTGTCCATGAAACAGTGAGAACCCTGTTAGTAAATCTGGCCGTAAATGGATTCACTGAAAGAGTGTAGTACCTGCTGGTCTGGTCAAAGGCCTCCTTGATGGTCTTAAAGCCCTCGGGACTCTCCAGCCAGGCCTTGACTTCAGCCGCTTGACAGGCAGAAGGAAAACGCACCACTGGCCCTCTGGTCATCCCATCTGCAAGTACACGACTGCTAGCACCACCTGCCAACTGTGGGAAAGCCATTCACGAGTGCGCATTAGATTAATGTGCTTTACTAGACATTACATCAGTGCAGAAGGGTGTGAAATTGGCATTCCTTGGAGGAAAAACAAACGCATCTATGGTGGAAAGTTTAGCTTACAGCTATTGCTCTGCAGCCTCTGTTTGTGCTGGCGACTAGGCAGCCTTCAGTTGTCGCCATGGGGACCTGGAACTGCTTTCCATCCAATAAAAGAGGACCAGCAACGCCCACAGGAACTGGCATGTAACCGATGACGTTCTCACAACATGTGCCCATCACCTACAACAACATGAAAAAGAATGAGGAGCTTTCCGTCAAGGGCTCCAAAAATTCTTAATAAACCTGCAAATGGTTTGGTTGGCTGCCAGGGCTGCTATTAAGTTTGTAAATGTTGGTTGGTATGCAGTTGCTAGGTTGTTACTTTGTTATTGCTCTCAAAAGTATGGTAATGAAAATGCTTTTTAGTGCTAGGAAAGATTTATATTTCGAATAAATGCTGCTCATTTAAGCACAGTAGAAGTCATCTCATCGTTCAGTACGGACGGCGGTATATAGAGCGTAAGTGTTATATTAATATTAAGTGTATGTTAGTTTTCCTTTTATACATTTTTTGCTAGAAAGCCGAAATTATTGGTTACATTGTTTAAAGTAAAGTCCTTTATTGTAAGTTTAGCTGCACTTATTTGCAATTAGAAACTTTGTGAGTTATTTAGTGAAACTTTGTGAGTCAGAGGAAAGTATTTGTAAATTAGGGATCATTTAGGAGGTTTGGTTTCGATTTGCGAGCTGTAGGCTTTTGTTTGTGCAATTAGTGAAGGACGTGAAGCGTGATACATTTAAGTTGATTAGCTGTTTGTCCAGGCTCAGTACATCTCAGTGTTCAGTGTGTATGGCGGAATATATATTGTGTAAGTGTTATATTATTACGTTACAATAAAAAGCTGGAGTAATGGCTGGCAAAGCAAACTAACTTTGAATCACAGGAATAAATTACATTTACTGAGAGCTCACAACTTTGTCTGACAAAACAACAGGAACAAAACAAAAAAGTCTGACAAAACAACAGGAAACTGAATGTTATTTTTATTTATTTTATTAATATTATTTTGTTCCATCAGTTCATTATTTTCTGCCTGTGTGCCTATACATTAATGCGCCCTTCCCTACTTCTACCAACTAGACTGTCTGTTTAGCTCGGTGAATATGCAAATCTCTTAGCCAATCAGAGCAGTGGTGTTTACTTCAGAGTCTACAATTCACCATGCCCATTCAAACAAAGTGTTCTGATGAGGGGTCAAAAACAGCACAGAAAATAGTCAAATTACTTCTAAATTATGATGGTTTTAATGTAAAAATCTTAAGAACTTTTAGTTTAGTCTTAAAGAAAATTTTAGGTAGTTTATCACCCCTTTAAAAACATATTTATTGAAATACAGAGAAGGTAGTTTTAATTAATACAGTTTTATGATTGTATTTTTGATCAAATAAATGCAGCCTTCTAGGGCTGCACGATAATGGAAAAAATTTCGATATTTATCCTGCAATATATATTGTAATATAAATACAATTTCACCAGATGATTTTAAATGGCTCTATTTGGAAAGTCATTGTTTAGATTGATTGGGATGATTTTGTATGGGAGTGAAATATATATACATATAATGAACAACCTACAGTCATACAGTAAATAAACACAATGAAGCAAATGTTAAAGTGAAATAAACAGTGCTTTATGGCTTTTCTGGGGAGAGTCTAACAGTATTCGGGTACAGAAATTGAACAATAAAATGTAAAAGAGCATGCATAGTCTTCATCATATAATTAATTCAATACAATGTATCTTTATTAAACTTATTTAGGCTCTTTATGTTGTCTTAAAATGCTTCAAACACTCGTAAAATGCTCACAAATGCTTTAAAAACACATGAACATTTTAAAATGTTACTCAATAGTAGTTAAAATATGTCTCCACAAATCTCATGTGTTTTGACCTGTGGATTCTGGTCAACTTTAATCCCAACTCAACATTGCATATATTTGCGATGTGACTATTGTGGAGGCACACATTGCGATATCGATGCTAAAAAGATATTTTGTGCAGCCCTACAGCCTTCCTTCAAAAAAACGAAAAATCTCATTGAATATCATTGGACAAAACTTGGAATAATATCATATTTAACATCGGTGCATCCCTAGTTTCTTGAAATTGCATCACCTCTCATTAATTTATGTATGACGCAATGATCTGTCATCTTACCTTAGAGTAGTCGTAGTCTTTATAAGGCAGGCAGGAGAGAGTCGAGGGCTCAGGGAATTTGGGACTGAGCATTTTTCTCCGGATCATCACTCCTCTCTCAGGGGTCTCCATCATGGCCTCCAGTTTATAAGCTGGGATGTGCTTGGAGTTCACCAACATGATGACCTCTTCATCGCTGAGGTACAGAGCGCCCATCTGCACAGTCAAAAGAGGAAACGCTTAAATACTCACACACAGACGTGTGATTATTTTTGGATTCGTGTAACAGAAGTGTGCTCTTCGAGGTCAATGGTTTCACTACATGCTTCTGATCCTTTCTAACGTCAGAAACTAATTGGCTAAGAGTAAGAGTGTAAAGTGTAAGAGGAGGATCTCATTAGCGATTACAAGTGTTAACCCTGAGGTAAAAAATAACTAAAGGTTTCGATCTCACAGTGAAGCCAGGGTTAATCTTTTTGTAGGAAAGAAAAAAACAACAGTATCCACCTTTTTCCTATGCCCCATGGTGCTTTGTGTGAATTATGAGAGGAAAGTGTTAAAAAAAAGGGGTACAATGAGGTGGCATTATTCTCTTGTTCATCCATCGAATGTTAAAAGACAACTTATTGTAATAACAAACAGTTATAAATATATGAACTAATAAACATGAAGCTTAACTTTATTTTCATAATCAATACAAAAGCCAAACCTCTCACTTAGTTTGCACTATGTATATGGATTATTTTTTTATTTTAAAGTCTGCGTGAACCATATGTTGCTGAGACTTTTTTTTTTAGGGGTTTTAACCTTTATGATGATATAGGACAGTGGAGATTTAGACAGGAAAGCATAGAAAGAGGGGGAGGATCAGCAAAGGACCTTGAGCCAGGAATCGAACTCAGGTCGCCGTGAGCACTTCTGTGCTATATGTCAGCACACAGGCTATTGGCGTCGACTGAGACTTTTATTTTGATGTTGATGTACTTCTGATTGAAATGGAATATTGAGTAGGGGGCGGAGTTTTCATTCCCTCATAGCAAACTAATGGTAAGAGGGGTGTGGTTAAGAATATTGTGTCTGAAGCCGTCAAATTGATGTCAACAGAGAAGGTCCGACACTCCAAATGCAGAAGAAAATGCTCAGATTTTGGTTTCAATGAATTTGTTTCACCAAAAGAATAACAATGTGCGCTAGCAAAATAAGCATGTAAATTTTGATTTCACGCAGATTTTAAGTGATCTGTTTCATTTGTTTTTAAAGTAAGTTCCCCAAATTGAAATTGCAACCTATTATTTGAAATAAAAGAATATTGTATAGGTGTAGAAATTAAAATTAGTCAATGCTCTTACATCTGGGTTTTTCAGAATGGACAGACAGTCTTCAACAGCTCTCGGTTCAGCAGGTAAACTCATCACAGGCTCCGACACATCAGCGTTTTCCTGAGTTTCATCCTCTCCCAGAACAAAAGTGCTTTTGTGCTCAGGTTCTTTCGGTGCAGGCAGGGGTCGAATCACTAAATCTAAATGACAGAATTTGCAGTTAGACTCCGTTATAGAATGAAAACGCAGCAAAATGAAATGTAGGAGTAAGAAGAAAATACCTCTTTCTTCTTTGGTAACAACTGGAGTGGGAGTTGGGGGTTTCTCAAGCTTGGTGGAACTGGGAATTTCTTTCCTGCAGCATTGATCCGGAGACCATTTCTGAGTGAGCATGGAGCTTGGAGTGGGCACTTTGAGGGACAGAGTGGACTCCATCTCCACCTGCTCAAAGAAAATGTACTTCACAGCCAGGAAGAGGGCGAGACCCAGAGTGATGACCTGCTCAATGTCCATGCTGATCATCCTAAATGCAAAAAAAAGAAAAGATTTTTTTTCTTCCTCTTCTTACTGTTATTATTATTATTATTAAATGCATTATGTAACTAAATATGTGACTAAATTTCTTCTTCTCTTTGGAACTTTAGTGTTATTTATGTATTAAATGTTTAGAGATAATTCTTTGTGTGTGTGTGTGTGTGTGTGTGTGTGTGTGTGTGTGTGTGTGTGT